>JAWWEQ010013861.1:0-37788 GCA_035583055.1 Torymus tubicola | reverse complement strand
GTTACGAAGCGATTTAGGTGATTTTAAAAGAAAAAAAAATTTTGACCTCTCGATTCACCTGAGAACTGCCCATATACTTTTACATCGCGCGTCGTTCTTCGACTTTCGATTTCAATTGACAATTATATTGATTTATATATCACGAGTTATTTGGTATGGGAAAAGAAATAGAGGCGATTTGTTCACCTTGCTCGTTATATTGTAATGCTATTTCCTATTAGAAATTAATTTCTTCAGTGGTATATGGTGTAGTATAATGTAGGATTCGTTGAACATTGTATTGTATTTTGGTATTTGATTGTAAATAAATCTATATAAATATTTGTACAAAAAAAATGTTTTATATAACTTTTCTATTGGACAAAGTTTATTGTAAATAAATTGTGTATACATTCGTGTAAAAGTAGAGTGCATACTAAATTTATTTCTTTGTTTTTTATAGCACTGCGTGGTCTAAGCCCGCATTTTAGTCAAACCTATCCGCGACTCTAAATAATTCATTTTTACACCGCGCAATAATGAATTTACTGAAATCACAGGCACGTATTTAATACAAAATATATACCAAAACTATTATTCTGAAATCTAGTTTTCCGTATATCAGAATAAACAGGAAACTAAGCAAAACTTATATACTAAACAGTTGATAAACAACAATAAAAGTAAATAAAGATGATTTTTTAAAAATTCAATTTTAAAGGAGTTTATCTTTTTATATTTTCCATTCAAATTGAGCAATAAACTAGTACACGATACTCGTGACTTAACTGTAATATACTAGTATTATTATTTTAATATTTATATATGACTTTTATTACAACAACCTTCAACGACATTAAACCCTATATAAACTACACATCATATCGTATAATAATCAAAACATATAATATAATATCACTATCCCCCTTAAAAAAAACCCCCCCATAATCGACGCCTCCACCTACGCAATACTCACATCCTTTCGTGTCGAGCGGGCAGACACCAAAGACGGCGTTGTTGTTGACAGTATCATTGAAGAGTATACCCGGCCCCTGTAGTACGCAGCCCCGGAAACCTTCGCCGACGATCAGTGTGCCGCTCACGTTGTTGCCCGTACTGTGATCCGGAAGTGCAAGGATCTCCGAGTTGTACGTGGCATTCGCTACCACCTAAGGTTGTAGTATATAGAAGTATATAAAAAAATTAGTCTCTTGCAGTCTTTATGGCACGCTGCGATCGGTTATACGACCACGAGCTATACTGTGCGTACTGGCTTTTGTATGGAGATGTACTCTGCTGCGGAGGCTTTGTATACGAGACGCGGTATCAATATGGATAGACCGTGAAGGTATGTGAACCGAAGTAAGGAAGTTTATGGGGAAATTGAATTTGGATGAATTGGGATGGTGGAAGAGAGAGAGAGGAGGTTTTAAAGTGTTGAGGGTATACTGATTTAAAAGGGTGCGATGGTTGTGGTGGCCTGTTGGTTTATGTAATATTCAATTGGATGAAAATTGGTGGCGGTAGGAAGGAACATTTTTTTGTTGCGAAGAATATTATGTGCTTCTCGTTGGTCGGAATTCGTTGAATGAAAAGTTATTGTATTCAGAAGATATTAGTCAAACTTTTATTTTATTAAGATATTGAAATATTGTAAATTAGTATATTTTGTATGCAAGATAAATTATTAAATTCTCCTGCTATTAATAGAAATTATCCGTTTTCTTAAAGTCAAATTCATATATCTTAATGGTTAAAGAACCGTGCATATAATAAAAGAAAACATCTCAAATGGATGGTTTCTCATCCACTAATCAATTTCTTTAACTATTAAGAAATATTCGATTCTCTATACCCAAATGTCGAATCATTAATAATTAATAAAATTTCTTTAATATAAAGATCCTTCTTTCTCTACGCAGCAATTCATAAAATGATCCACAAAGCCTCCGCAACATTTCTAACACACCTATACACTTCTCCACCGAAACCTCACCTGCGTGTGTCCAGCAGCGCTCAGGGTCAAATTGCCGAGCTTGAAGAATAGATTAACCGTATGCCAAGCATTATCCAGTAACCTAGCGTTCAACCTAGCCTCAAGCTTCCTCTGTTGAAGCTTTGCCACGAAGACAAGGCCCTCATGGTCAACCCGCAATGCAATCGATTCCTGGCTACCATCGAACCGTTGCTCGAATAGTTTACCAGGCTCGCAAGTACGAAAACTGAGGCCACTGTGTCGATGGACTGAGACGAAGGAACGTAACCGAAGACTCGCTGTGCCGTCGAAGTATGCTTCACGTGGTGCTGATTGTGGACTTGGCGTGATAACGTAAGAATCGTCGCCGGACGGGAGACGGTCCTGGGGCGCGCCATAGCTCGTCGTCGTCAGCAGTGTCGCGAGCACTGGAAATGATAAAAAAGATAGGGTGGTTAGGTTAATTGGTTTCAGTTTGTTTTGGTGTGTATATTTAATGTATGTATTATATTGTGTATCCAGGTGCCAGTGGTTTACAATTATTATACGTATGATAGTTAAATAAACAAATAAATGATTATATATATTAATAAAATTATGAAGACGATAAGAAGAATATTAAAGCAGCTGGTTTAACACGCAGGTATATATGAAAAAAAAAATATTATAACAACTGGAAACTGATCGCATTTTCATTATACGTTCCAGGAGAAAGAATTTCCTTTGTTCTATATACCAAAGCCAAACAAAGTTTCAAACATTCCAAACATCGTATGGTATATATCAACTTCGAACAGTAAAAAATTCGTAATACAAAATATTCAGACCGTAAAACTAACAATGCCCTCGTAATATTCCTCAATTACAATACTACTGTATTATCTCCAAAACGGCTCTTATCGTACCCAAACTCTAACCCCTTTCCTCTTCTCTACAACAATAGACGCACCTGCTAACAAAAAAAAAAGAAAAAGAAACACGTCACCGATACGTGAAATATCAATACCAGATAAGTCGTCATCATAAAAGCGAGAGATGCAACATTACCTGTACGCCTGAAATTCCCCTCGTATATCTACACACACATACAGTGCACCACGTGTGTTTACATTTACACGCTTGCTGGACCGATAACGCGGGCTAAGTAACCACACACATTGCCGAAAAGGTGCAGTGTACACATACATATACAACATTAAAAAAAGTGCAGCGCGGCGGTTGATGTGTACACAAGACACACCGTATAGTTGTGGTGACGCCATGTGCGGCTATTATGTGGGATTGTGGTCATTGTGCAATCGATAGTTATATACACGCGTCGTCTTATCTATCGTATATGTCTATGTCGCTGCTGCTGCTGCTGTTGCTGTCGTTGGGATTGCGTATACATCGCCGTCTACGTGTCGGGGATCAGGAGAACCATGCGGGTGACCTGATTTCAGGGCTCAATTGTTTTCGTGTTTATATCGAGAGAAATGCCTTTCGCGTGATTCGTACGGTATTGTAATATCATATAGGTGGTTTTTTTTTGGTTTAGGAGGAAAGTTTTATATGACGATGGTAATGGGTTAAATGGTTGGTTTGAGAATCGTTATAGATTAGTCGGAGAAGTCATAACGATCGAACGGGCATATTGTGAAAGTTTTTCAGATGTATTTAATTGGCAATTGGATGTGTACTCTTTTACGACAGATTATATCAACGGTGTATATTATAACAATAGTTATATATACCATTTAAATAACGACATAGGTTGTAACTTTTCTTTTTAATATTATTACCAGCATTTTATTTTTACAGTTCGTATAATTGTAAGCGTAAATTTGATTCGATACACACGGTATTACATTCACTTTTAAACAACGAAGAAGAGTATATATTTAAATTCTAAACGAACGCGTATAGAACAATTATCAATAACGTGTCTCGTATGCGAATAATGACGCAGCAGCGCATCGTCCGCACCTGACGCCAATATAAATTCCACAACTACCGTATATATAATTGTAACAGCTCTTTTCATCCGATTCGCGCTTCATATAAAATTCATTTACTACCCCTCCTTATAAGCTTCGTCAATTTCACTTCTATACTACAAGTATATATATATATATACAATTTCACATTTCCGATCACTGATCCAGCTCGAGATATAAACAGTTACATCCCCTTCTTCTTCCTTACCTCGCGAGATGAATCACGAGAATAAAGCGAGCGTGAAGGAAGATCACGAGCGCGAACCATAACACAAGATTAGAAACTACGGGACATTTAGCACTGACCGCGCTGCTGATTTCTCGTTTCGCCACAGAGACTATAATATATATACAAACGCGACCAATCGATCGTCGTTCCCCTTTCAATTCCAAGTTGCATCCCGTTTAAGAAATGTACATAGTATATATATCTCCGTTACATAGTATGTACCGTCGGAAAATCCCGCGCGCGAATATTGTCCAGCAAGGATGAATTCGTTACGACTATACAGAGGAAAAGGCGGGATCAGGCAAGCTATATTGACTGTGAAATCGGAGTTTATCGTGGCGAAACGCTGCTGCGTCGCGAAGAGAAACTCTATATATTCGCATTCGTCTCCGTTTAGTGCATCGATCGAGTATATAGACACAGAGTATAGAAACAACGATGGAGGTTGATGATGAAAAAAAAAGATGTCGCTCTCTAGTTTATCGCGTTGTTCCAAGTCATCGTAATTGACGTTTCCACATCGATTGAGTTTCTTGCTTTTTACGAGATATAACAAACGCGCGTGACTGTATATACATAGAAGAAAATCCTACCGCGGACAATCTAGTTACAGAGAGAAACTGTCGCGTAAATTTTAGACAAAGTATATATAATGGCCGCGAATCCGAATTTCAACCGCGTCTTCGATGTCGTTTTTTGCAACGTATATATATATATATATATATATATATATATTTAAAGTACACTTAGCAACGAGGAAGTATACGCGAACGCGCCTTATTGGTATATCGCATCGAATAATAAATATGCATCGTACACTGGCATATATATATATATATATATATCAATTGGATAAATTCAATGCCAGCTACGCTTACGCGTCGCACACGGTCGTTGTCAATGCAACCGATGTTCTCTCTCCAAAAATCACTCTATATCAATTACACTCGCTCACAGGGTTATCATAATATCACATATATACACACACCAACGAAAAGACTTTATATAAACGCTCATCGGCTTGCGTCGAAAAAAAAGAATCACAGCGCGTATATAAATACACTTGAACCCGCACCACTATACGGCAAGCCTACGCGACATCATATATATAGTATACATGCACATACGGTGAGCTACCATATAAATTATGCATGAGAACCGGCACGAGAGCGAGAGCAAAGCCGCGTGGCAGGCCCTCATCTATAGACATACACGAGCGAAATAATATACCCTGCGTAATTCACCAACGTGCTGCTGCTGCTGCTGCTGCTTTGGTTCCGACTTGAGACGCTATTCTTTCCGTATGTCTGTCTATAGATGTTTTAATGTGGTGTGTGTGTAATAGGTGTATATTGTATCGGTTAGAGAGGAGAATGGATTTTTGGTACTGGAAAATTATACTGAATGAATTGGTCGTAAGTGGGAGACGTAATTGAAGGAAATGTGTGTGTGTGGGGGGGAATCGATACCAGGTGAATATAGGTATATATGTGTGTGTAAAGTTATAAATGGAAATAGCATTCATGCGGAAGCAGAAATAATTTTCGCTTGTATTAGATTGTACGAGGGGAAGTGTTGGAAATCTGTGTGTATTATATGGAGTAGAAATAGTCGTTGATCAATCCAGAGTGTGCGCTGCTTTTTTACGTAACAGTGTACATATACACCCTATATAAAGAATCGCTTGCAATACCGATCTATTTGCTATGCACTTTCAATATATATACACACATGCTACACTTTTTTCATTTATAATATACGTATTAGTTTTCGTACATACACCATGACGCAGGTACACCTTATCGAAGCAGAAATCGTTGAAAAATCACGTTCCACATCGTAATAATTAACGCGAGAGCTCGCGGTAGATTCCTACACAAAACCTTGTGATTTAGCTCTCTCTCTCTCTCTCTCTCGCGTTTTCTCCCATATCTTTAGAACCTCGTCGAGCTGAAGACTTACTTAGCCGATAGCATCTCCCTCGTTTTTCCCCTCTCCCTCATTACCACGTTACACTATAACACGCGTATATATATATACGGAAAATTGCACAACGCACAGTCGCTACTATATATAGTCGCCGAGAGTGTGTGTGTTATACATTTATAATTCATAAAATAAAACACGCGTCGTGACTTTCCACCTTCTTCTTCTTCTTTGCGAACAGCAAGAGAGAGCATCGTCCTTACCAAGACGTTCAACGAACCTTCGCACTTCGCGGTGAAATTAAACGAGTACGTATATATATACGCGTCGTCGTCGTTGTCGTCGTCGTTATTATACAAACGGGTATAGTGTAATCACTGTGTCCGTGTACAACAATAGGGAAGTAAAAATTCAACCGCACGAGTGATTAGCACGAATGGTTGTGTACAGAAGTGGTACGGAGATAGAGGTGTAGAACAGTTCGCGCGCAGCATACATGATGACGTAATTCGTAATCCTCGACGATGACGCGGTTGTATATAAAGGATGGAAGGGAAAGGCCCCGCCGCGGTGTACAGGATTATACACGTGTATATATTGGATGACGGCGATGGTTATATTCGTGTACACCTTTTTTCTTTTTCACGCGTGACTTTACCCGCGTGGATGACTGAGTGTGTGTGTGTATACCAGGAACGGATGTCGTGTTTCCGGTACGAAAATCAGCGAGCGCAGGATGCGCACGACCATTGTATATATATACACTCGAGTGGCATGTGTAGGTACTTTTTTGAAAAATTCCTCTTGCGTTTTGGGGTAATGACTTAACGTTGTAATCCACCGGCGATGTATACAAGCGCACGTTGAAATACGAATTCCATCTGTGATTGATGTCGGCTATTGTTAATATTAAAAGTCTCATAACCGATACGGTGAATTTTATTTTGCTGTTATTATTATTACGACTGCTATAGGAATGAAATTATTATCGTCACGGCTATGAATAAAATTGCTTGTTGGTAGTAGTCGCTAGCAGTAGGTATATAAGTCGTCGAAAGTGGGCTGGTTGCAGCAGAGAGGCGCGCGCGGTCGTAAATTAAAATGGTAATGAGCAAAAAGCGCAGAAGTCGAAATATCATTCCGAAACAGGAGTGATTGGGTGAGTGGGTTATATATGGAAAAAGAGCGGATATATTTGAGTAATTTTAGAATTGGACGGTTTACATGGATGTATAGATCTGGTGATAGTTCGGTATATGTATTATCGGTATAACTGTTAACGAGGCGCCCGATGAGAGGTTTTACCGTTATAGGTAATGTCTCATTTATGTATGTATATATATGAATTTCCAATTTTCTGATTTCATAAATTACGCAGTGAGAGAGACTGCTTTAAAAAGCGGAAAAATCTAATTGGATCGCGTGACCTTATTTAGTCGGTTTACCCAGTAATGGACATCCGGCATGTACTCGGTATGTTTGAAAAGTTCAATTTTTTTAAGCCAAACATATTTTTATGAAATTCTATCGATTGTAATTTTAGTACAGGTACATTGGTGTATACAATTAATAAATAAGCTATAACCCTTACACTATTGGACATGATATATGTATTACATTCGTATTCATAAAACGATATTAAACTACATCGCAATTACATCGCTTTCTCCAATGTCCGCACGCGACAAACGTGTACGTCTACGATTACAACCACTTGTCCTATAAAGAATTCATATCTCGACCACGCAGCAATTTCCAACCAAAAAAAAAAAACCTCGTCCCAACATACAACCATCATCTCATCCAACTGCTCTCTACCCACAACTCTAATAAAAAGAGAAACGTGATCCTTCTCGTTACGCACGCGTACTACACTAAAAGATTCTTATCCCATGCTCATCGTCTACAATCGCGCCCAGCAAATAAGACGCGAGGAAGGAACAAAGAGATGCTATAGGAACAAGGAAAAAAAAAGGAAAGAAAAGATCACTCGTATATATACGACGTGTTTGGCATGTGGAAAGACGACGACGACGACGTCGCGCCGTTAACCAGCAGCAACAGCAGCACAGCAGAGCGAGAAGAGTCCTTAATTCAACCACTAGCACATACATATATATATACATACACGGAGGCGGAAGTGACGTAGTTGGACGCGATGCGGCGGTAGTATGTATAGGTACAAACGTACAATGGGGAGAGAGTAAATTGCTAACGCCACGAGGAGATCGCCGCGTAAATCTTCGAAGAGGGAAGACGAGAGTTGTATACTGCAAGCAGCTGGCTTTTATACACGCGATTATCGGTAGTGAAGCGTGTGTAGAAGAGCTGCCAAATAGATTTGCAGTCTCGAGAATCGTTGAAAGAGAAGTTTCGTGATTATAGTTGGTCAATCCTATAGATTGGTTGTTGAATTGAATATTATTGGAAGTATTTAATTTGTCGAGTATAGGATCATCAGAGGTGAGTTTTTTTTTCTCTCTCTCTGTGTACATAGATAGAACCTGTATTGATAAAAGCGCAATGACTCATCGGCACGTGTTACAGGAGGAAACGAATTAGAATAACAAATTAGACTTGGCTCGAATTGTCTGTTATGTAATAGCTTGAACGCATGCCGCTGAATCGGATTAAACTAATGGGGAGTTATCAGAAACCTTGAGAAAGAGAGAGAATATATATAATACGCCTACGACCAGAAATAAAAATATCATCGTGGCTGGAAAATTGTTTCACGCGTCGATCGTGGATACCGAGACGCCGATTTGATTTATCAAAACGGATCGGCATACGTTTGACATTCCAAACCTGTTTCTCGTTATCGCGCTCAAGATCGTAGGTGACTAAAAACGTCGCCACATGGACACTATGATCAAATATCCAGAGGAATCAAATATCCAGAACGATTCGCGATTATAATATTTTGGATTCGATTTATAACTTAGGAACAGATTTGTTCAAGCGTAACTCAGATGAAACTGCGAACACACGTGCACAACGCGAAGAGTATATTTTTATCGGGACTAAACAGCACTTAAGTGGCAAACCGTTAATTTTGACATAAGTGCCGTTATTTGGATGTATAATGACCGGGAGTTATCTAATTAAACTCAAATATGGAATTTAAAGGCTTCATGACTTCTGGGTAGTGTTTAAAACTGGCGTGACCACACTGCAAATGACCATCCAGCGTCGTCTAGTCAATGACCGCATTATATGCGGTACACCTCTGTCCCTCTGAGCTTGACAAATGATAATTTTATGAAAACTGTAAAAATTTATTATACTAATGATTTTAATCCCTGTACAGAACTACGAAAGTCATTACCTGGTACTATAAATAAACACGGACAAAGAAACTATTTGGAAAAAAGATCAAGTTGTTTGCAGCATTAAGATGAAATTTGTCGTTAACCTTTTAAGTACCACCATTAAAAATTGTCTCTAGAGATTCCCAATCAACCATGACACTCACATTCTTTACTATTGCCAGTTGAAGGATTAAAGACAATCCTCTTGCAATAGGAAGTCTTCTTAGCTAAATCAGCTAAAGTTCTACCTTCGAGACACATTTTTTTACTTTCAACAATTATCAATACACAGCTTTTTACTTCTATCCGGTACCACCGTACCCATGCATTTCCGTACAAGACTTTCTTCCATTCATCTCAGCTTAAAAGACACTCATTCCGTCTTCTAAACCCGATCCCCCTCCGGAAAACCAATTCGTCTTCTCATCTCATCCACCTCGTTCCACAAAAGCTTGAACGTAAAGAGCTAAGCAGCTTCGAGCGCGACTGACGCGCATCGCCTTATTAGCACCACAAAACGCTGCACCACGTCAGTCAGTCACTCACTCACTCACCCTCGTTCTCGAGACACGAGCGACCCACACATCCACACATGCAGGCACGAAGCGAGACACGTCTTGTGCATCTGTCGAGGCATCGAAGTCTCTTTCTCTCCCTCTGTCTCTCGTGCGCCCACGCGTATGCCTCCGTAAATCACGCGCGCTCATGCTGTACGAGATGGAGATACTATTATATAGGTACGACGTGTACCGAGAGAGAGAGAGAGATGGATAGGTGCTCGTGATTCAAGATTTCGTAAGCAAGGAGGAATTGGAGCAAGAAGGTATACTGGTGGGGAAGAGGAGGTAGCAGTAAATATTTATCGCGGGAAATCGTCGGTATAGAGAGTTTATTATCGCGAGTTTGTTTAATGACTGAATGGATGGATGGGTGGATTGGTTTTTACGCGGATCGATGGTGAATTATTTCATGGGCGTTAAATTGGATAATTGGGAAACGGTTTATGAAGCTTTTATTTTTATGAGATTAAGAGCGAGGGATTTAATACTGGGGAAAAAATAAAAATTTTATTAGGACTTTATGTCTGGTTGAAACTATAGAATCGAGCGGTTTTTTTTGCTAGAAATTGAATAATAATATACCGTCATCGTTTGAGGAAACCATTGCCATACCGTTTGATTATCGTTCATGCATATTTCAACAACTATCAACTAACGTTTTGTAATCACGATATAGGCCACACTAACAATAAAAAAGTAACACAACAATGCATCAAAACTGCTACTATAATACATCAACTAACCGAACGTTAAAACCAAAAATTAAAAAACCCACGACGACAGCGTGCAGATCCAACAACAATCGCGCGAGTCTACGCTCATAATTACAGTCGACCCAGAAACTCACCCCGTCGCAGCGACAGAGAGAGAGAGAGAGAGAGAGAAAAAAAGAAACGAGACCGACAAAAAGCGCACACGCGACGACTACACGACGATTGCACAAATCACGCGCATTCCGCGAAAACGCGCGTTTGCTTGCACTCGTCATTCCCACGTGTCACTAGGTTACACGCGATCGCACGCGCGAGTCTCTTTCTCAATGAAGCGCGATTTTCTCTTGTGGCGAGTAAAAAACAAAAGAGGAACGGACGTACGACTGGTGCTCTATTTTACTGAACGGGAATGTGGGATGAGTATATATGTGTGTCTGATCCGTATATACATAGTAGGTACTATATACTTTCTTTTATCGAGACACTGCTCTGCTATATATATACGTGCCTGTGACTGATGTGCGTTTATGGTTGCAGAATGATGAGTACAGTGATTTATATACGTGGGAGCCGTATGGATATGTACCTGGTAATTGTAGTTTGTATATAAATGGAGGTTTTGATGAAAGTTACTATATGACAATAGTATTATAGACGAAGGATGGAGCTACAATAATTACGAGCAACCTCTGCGTGAGAAAATTTATGAACCTTTAAATTTCGCCTTGTGTACGAATCATCCACTCGTAAAAAATTTTATCTTTTTCCTGTGGTATATACCCACCTTTTTTATTCTGGTTCCCCGAACACAGCGTGTACCGATTCTCCACACCTTCGCACAATCAAGCGAAAAAAGAATGATCGTACTACCCAGCATGCAAAGAGATCCAGATCAGGCACACACACACATACCATCTTCCGCGAAAAAAGAACCTGAATCATCATTTCCTCCTCCGTACGCATACATCCTTTCGTCTTCCTATCCTCGATCTTCCTTCAACCTCGTAGCATAAATTACCATAAACCTCGCGTCTATTCATATACACCATAGCAAAACACCTCGGAGAAGAATATAAGGGCCGCGTTGATGATTCAGTCCGGTAGGATAAGGTGCAAAAATGACGCTCGTAAAAGTGTATATCCACTTCCGCGGGAAATTTTCCATTTGAAATTACGCGCGAGCGGTCTCTCAAGTTGAGATTGTGGATGCGACTATCGACTAATGGTTACGACGATCGTGGGGTTTCCATCCGGCAACGGAGATCTCGATTATTTTCAGCGTTTAGCTTCGCCCTTTTTTTTGCCTGATATATCTTTGTGTTTTAATTTTTACAAAGAATTTTGGAATTTCTTTGCGGAAATTCCATTGTCGAGGTCGCGTAGTGAAGACGTTACGCGGCGAACATTTGCCAATAATGTTTTCATATTGTTGTAGTATGAGGTGGCTCTGGTCGATGAAATTCCAATGATGTAAACTGTGGGGAAGTTTTTTTTCTCAGAAGTGGGTGTTATTTCTTTGTGTGTAAGAATCTGTTCTTTGAAGTCGTTAGAGAAGATGAACTCATGAAAGTGATGAAATGATATAGCAATTCAGGGATAATAAAAAAAAAATAGGTTTTTAGTATAATGATGTCACTTTTTTTATCATGTAAATTAATTTTTTATATCACTATATAGCCTTCAATTTCTCTCGTATTAACATTTGAGTCAGTTTTGTCTATTACATCAAACAAATCGACTGATTTTATAATACCAATCGGTCTGTACGAGATAATTTACGTTAGACATAACCCAACAATAGCATATATAGGTACCAGTCATCGACGAAAAAAGTCAATAGAGTCAGTATATTACAGCATCAATGGTATACTGAATATATATATAGCCAAAGGAAAAAAAAGACAACCTTCTTTTGGACAAGCTCAAATCTTAATCATGACTCATCATACTTAAAAAAATAAACATCTATTACTCTCAAAGTATATATACCACCCAACCACTATACACTCCTATAAACCCATATTTTTCTCCATCATCAAGCAGCCCATCGTTCAGCCCTACACGTTCAAAAGTGAAACCTCCACTTATGATCCTCCAGCCCCATTACCTCCCACTCCCTATATATACATCTATATAGCTTTTACTTACTCACTTAGACACGGGTACTAGAAGGATTTTATTCTCCAGATACTTGTCCCCATAGCACGCGATTGTTCTCTCTTTCGTTCTCTGTGCAAACGAGCAGCAGCAGCCGCGCCTGTGCTCGGCATCTCGCTTTCTCGTTACAAACGAACATGGCCATGGGCGCGCACGCGAGACTCTCGCTTTGTTTTCCAATCGAGAGAGGGAGAGAGAGAGAGAGAGAAGGAGTGCAAAACCGATAGATCATCCGCGCCCGCGACACGCGTGTCAGCTTTGTGGTGTATCCGCCTGTGTTTAGCTATGCAGAACAGAGACGGAGAGTTTGTGGTCGATAGTGTGGTATATGGTCGATGTATAAACGGTTGATGTTGTACCGTTATAAATACGTATATATATAGGGATTTGTCGGTGGTTATAAGGGATTTAGGATGTGGCATGTGGTTTCATTGGTATTGTTTGAAAGTTGATGAGAACGAACGACGATGTAAATAATGGATTGTTATGTTTAGGTGAAGGTTTACAATCCTTTTTTGCTTTAGAATTGAGTTATTATTTTCTAATCGTTGTGGTGGGATTGTTTGATGTAATGGAGAAAGAAATTTTACGGTAAATAATGCCGTGATTAAGATATTAAAGGATGTTAGAAGTCACGAGCGTCCATGATTAGACTGCAGGTCATATAATTAAGTCTTTATGGTGAATCAAAGAATCAACTTATCTTAATATCAAACCAGAAACGAAGACTCACTGTCGGCTTGGTTAAAATCTGTTTTAGTCGATCATAATAATGAGCATACACATTCGTTTGTTTGTCGATAGACAAAGATCTACATTTTTCAAATGTCTGTTTTGAAATTATTGGCGTATCATTGTGTTGCCTATTTAAAATGACTACTCTGCACTAAAACGGTAGACTTTAATTATACGTCGAAAATAAATCACAGAACACGCAAGTTAATAAGGTAATCATGCAGCCAAAGATTTTCATGAAATACTGAACCAATCTTGGCATGAAACTCAACTTAGACCAATTACCTAATTTTCGCCGGTAAAATTTGCATTCCTTCGTTCCTTTGTCACGATCGGTTGTGCACCAACTTGCTTCTAAATTGACTGCTTCTTATAACTCAAGCGTGCGATAATAACGCATAGCGCGGCTTTCACCGTAAAAAGTGTTTATAATTAATAGTGGAAAATTAAGTATCCACGACGTTCTCTACACTCTAACGCCTATGTGTGCGCATTAATAGGGCATTAAAAAGAAAACAGAAAATGTTAATCGTGCAAGTCTAATAGGTGTAAAATCAATCAAAATTTACAGTTTTTGCCTTCTATACCGCTGCATTTATATATATACTTTCATATAAAATGTTAATGAGTTTAATGACGTAACGAAACTAACAGTACACATCGATTATCTCTGTGTATAGGTATATAACGATTTGGAACATTAAGTAAGATCATCAGTGACAAGTTCATTCATGTCATCGCTGACCTACAAGGAAGTCTCTTTAGAAGTCCGATCAAGTTCGAGAGATAATATACAAGAAGTGCATTGTAAAGCGTGAAGTTATATGAATACTTTGTTTTCACAATAGTTATAGGCCGATATGTAACTGTACATCTTTTATGAATGTACTTTTATACATAGTAGCATTGATTAATTTCAATGCAACTTGTAGTATATATATATTTTAAGACACCTGGTCACTCTTTGTTATATAGAGTTCATCGACCGTCAATCAAAGAACTGGTTTTATCGATTCTATACTTTTTATACCGAAAACAAACGATTACAGCAATGCAAATGTAAAAGCTTTACAATCGTTAAAAAAACTTTCTCATATCAGCGTAAACGTCAAAATTTCTCACAAGTCACGCAAACCAACAAATCCAAAAAATCTCGATCAGTTAACCTTATCCCATAACCACAACGCGATTACCCAAAAGATTATATCATTACAACACGGCGCATATACGTTAACTCCCTCGAGCACCTTTAAATCCCCTTATCGTCTAAAATGGATTCCGAAGGAAAACAGAGTTACGCACTTATCCTCCTCCTCCTCCTTCTTCTCTATAATAATCCTGTGTGTGGGTAATTACTCGCATTATCGGTATATACGCGATTAGCTTTATACGAGATATTTGAATTGGCGCAAGCGCGCGCCGCGCGTGTGTATTATTCGCAAACAGAACGACTGCAGGCTCTTATCGTACTGGCACCTGCAGTTGTATTGTTGATTAAACAATGCCATGCGAGCAGCTGTCCCTGCTTCTTATATATACCCAAGTGTATAGAGAGTGCCACGAAGTCTGTGATTTTCTTACTCATGCTGCTACCGCACTGCTTTTTATGTATTTCAATCTTTTGAAAATATCATAAAGTGATGGTATGTATGGGTATTACGGGATTTCTGAGTTGTGGTGAAAATCGATGCGTTTGTTTTGGTGTAAGTATTTCGTAAATTGTGGAAATCACTGGATAGTATAACGATTGGATTAAGTTACAGAATTATAATAGAATAATTTTTCTCTTGCGAAACTCAACCTCTTTAATTAAACCTTAAACAGTTAATCCTACTTCACCGTTCGAATAATCACAATAAACACCTCGCAGCAGTCACGGTCATTACCAAAAACAAAAGAAACAATTGTACGCCACTTCTCCACAAATAACCAAAAAATCGCCAGCTCAATCCCATCCTTATACTAAAATTTCCTGTACACTCGAGTGCTCAAGTACCAACTTCTTCAATTAAACGTTTTTTTCGCCTTAAAATTCCCGTTATACACTTCTCTCTTACACAATCGCCACACCGACACAAAAAAATACACCGTACCACGTAAAAACATTGACGTGAAAAAGAAACCCGCACGTGTATATATATATATATATATATACACGTCGATTCACCTTTAAAAGGCCAATAGCCGTAATATGTATATGTACACGTACGTACCATACACACACACACCGCACCTTATTCGCGCGTATACAAGTTATGGATTCGCTTTTGTACAGCCGTAGGGCAAACTTTCGCTTTGCTCTCTCCCTACACAGGCGCGCTTGTGATGCGTCCAACTGTATATATATATAGAAGCAGGAGCAGGAGAAGCTTCAGAGAATTGTCTGTGGATGCGCGAGTCTGGAAAATTCGCGCGGTTGGACACGATGAGATGTAATGTGCACGCGTAAGTGGTTCGGTTAATTTTGTAAAAGGTAATGGTTTGTATATAATAGACTGAAGTCTTTTCAAGATTACACCACTCTGCGAGTGCTGTATTTTATAATAATTAAAGGTACATTATACATATACATGTATGTAAAACTACTGTTATATTTATTTTTCAACCGAGCTACAGTAAAGCTTGTCCATCAAACACTTTAAACACACACACACACCGGTAAGACGACGCTGCCGTTGCTGCCGTTGCTGCTGCTGTCTAACCGTAATCCTCATCTCCCTTGCTTACTGCTACGTTCGCAAATCCGCTATAATACTCGTCCCTTAATCACGACAGAGTCTATAGTATCTTGACTGTTGTAACCCCACACAGAGTGCATGCCGCTGCAGAAAAATCAAGCCCAATTGTAATTTATATATATTAACTGACGATTCATCATCATCATATAGGTATACAGCGAGAAACTTCATAGCCAATTATACGCGCGAGTATACTACTACTTGCGTGCGGACACTTTGTAAGTCTTTAACGAGGTGAAACACACGGTTTTGCTAGAGTCAGAGAGAGAGAGCGACTATAATGTACCGTACATAATAGGCGACGAGACTGTAGTATATATATATAATACTATAACGCGGTTCCCACGCGGTATATGTCGAAGACGAAGCAGCAGTAATATGGCGCGACGTTGCTGCTGCTGCTGCTGCATCACGGTGTTGCACTTTCTTCTTTTATATATTCTCTCGTGGTAGTGTGTGTACTTGTAAGCGAGGAGGAGGAGGAGCAGGAGGAGTAAGGAAGTTGAAAGCGAGTGTCTCCGAGCGTTGGGAGACGAGCCTGAGAGAGCGAGACTCATTGTTGCGTTCGTAGCGAGTTATGCCGTGTGTATATGGTGTCTCGAAGGTGTATATATGGATACCGTGTAAAATCAGTTCGGATATGGTTGGATGTATGGGTAAAAGGAGGGGAAATTCGAGACCGTTTGAAATGATGGTGACAGTGTGGTTTAATTAGGATTTCTCGCGAGAGTTATGCTCGCGTCCTTATATATATAGACGTGGAAGGTATGTATGTGTGTATTAGGATGGGATATGGAAAGTAGATGGAAGTGTGTGTATATAAGAAGGGAGAGAGAGAGAGTGGATTTCTCGGAGGAAGGAAAAGTATATAGAAAACTGTTGAGAAAGATATGAGAGCGAGTATTCTCGACGTGTAAAAGTTCACAAGGGCTTTTACCGCGGGGATTTCTGTCGTCGAGTGTGTACATATATATATATATATAATTGATATCGAAGTGATTTACCGTACACACATATATATAGTAATATGTATATATGAAAAATAATTCTATCGCGGTTCGAGATGTCAATAGAGTTTTACATTTTAACAACCGGGCGTTCTGTCAGTATCCACGTCGACTATAAAATACAGAATTGACAACAACGACGGACGACTTTACGTAATTGCATCTCTCGATATATATATTCTTTCTAATAGAAATGCGCCATTATAGAGAACTGCTATACGGAACTCTTTCAACGTCGCCTCCGCACGTACACTGCGCGTAATATTTCACAAGAGAAAGAGAGAACTTGTGACAATGCCTTCCGTATATTGTCTAATGACAAATGAGATCTATATACAACGTACTAGTATATATTTACGATATACATTGTAACCCTATTACCGATATGTATTTCTCAAGTTTTAATACCATAAACCATATCCCAAGCGACACGTATACGTAACAGTCGTTTACGCACAGATATATACCTTTATGTATATATGTAAAAGAAAAAAAGTAACTTAAATGCTAATAAACCCGTATGTATATACATATAATATGTGTACAAGTACTCGCACAGCTACGTTTACGCTACAAGAAAAATTCCACGACCAAGATCTCATTCTTCACACGCGTCTATCTCTCTCTCTCTGTCTTTACGTTAAACGTAAAAAAAAAGCACGTAAAAATTACTGTGTCGCACAACGACGATCACAGCGTATCACACAAGTGCCGCCGCCGCTACTATACGTCGTTTCGAAATTCACCTCGCGCGCTCTGGATTCCTCCGACATGAATGAGTGTCTCCCTCCTTCTCCTCCTCTCCCACGCGATCAAAAACCTCCTTCTTCTCTTACGTTACTACATCATAGTATGCGTATATACCTTTTTCTTCTACATATATATATATATATATATATATATATATAAATCCAAGGCTATCTTTGTCACCAACAAAACAACACGACACCGCGTCGCGTCCATTTCCATATTATAACATTGTAGCATATATATAGTCACACGCGCGAATCGCGACACATACACACAGAGAGAGAGACACGTAAAGTAGTTGATTCCCACGCGGTCAATCGTCCTTACACCTATTATAGCTACTATAGCGTGTGTATATATATATATACACAAGTAGTAGCAGAGAGTATAGTATATTTCTCACGCGGGACTCGGTAATTTCGCTGCTCGTCGGGGGGGCGTGCTCGCACGCGAGGATGATTTTCTGTATATACATGTATATGTGTACACACATACAAACACACGGTAGCCCGACGTAGTTAGTTAATCGGATGGCGAACGTTCGGTTGTATGGTACGCAGTGTATAAGTGTAGTGTTATTAGCACGGCAGCATAGCGAAAATTGAGGAAACGGTGAATTAACAGCAGCAGCCGTGGTATATAGTGTGTATTGTTGCGAGAGTGAGGATGGTTGGATGTGTGGCGGCTCGAGGGTATATATATACGATTTCGTTTGTTCGCTCGTGGTCTCAAGTAATTAATGATATATATATATGTATACGTGGTTTGTTATTTAGAGATCTCTCAGCTGTGTACCGGTATGGAGCAATGCAGAGTGTGTATATATAGAGTTTTACACACGTATAGTGTGAAGAATGCCTGTATGGTGTATATATATATATATAGAGAGAGAGAGAAGAACGTGTGGTATACGCTATGTTGTTTCAAGGATCGAGCGTATGCTAATTCGATAACACACGCGCGCGCGCATTATGCTAATCTATATATATATATACATGTATATAAGAGTGTTATAGTAGTGTGTATTATTCTATATAGCGCCAGAGGCTGGAAATAGGTTCTGTGAAGTGATTTCGAAAAAATGTGAGAATACCAGAGAGAGAGAGCAAGAAGGCGGTACCTTGTATTGTTGTAAAAAAAAAAGAATCTGTAAAGTAGAATAGAAAAAAAATTTTTATATCTATGCACTTTTTTTCAAAAATATTATTCATCGTTCGATTTATTATATACACCGCATTCCACATAACACTGCATATATATAATCATCGTAACTTATATAGAGGAGTATATATTATATACCTTCGTCTCCACCCTCTCGCAATTAAAATTTAGATACCGTTGCGAAGAAAAAAGAAACTGTCCTTTATCCTCCTCCCTGTATATATACCTCCCTATTATCTTTTGAGACTTCTTACCACAACCGTATACTATATACTACTACGCACAATTACCGTCATTACACTATACTCGTATATAGCTCTACCGCGGGCGGCATCGTTTCTTATGCAGATTCTCTCGCGTGTATGCGAGCAAAAAACAATGATTCTCCAACTCTCGTGGTAGCGATAATCGGCAGGTATATATATATATATATATATATATATGCAAAGCATCGTTATAATAGACCAACCGATCGCGCATACGCGTGCGGGAACATCGGTATATTAGAATGAGTAAAATCCTGTTATTGTTATAAATTTTATTTCTCACACACGACTTTACCGGATATAGCATTCCACTAGGATATTTCTACATTAAGAATAACCACGCCTATATCTTTCTTATACCTAATTCAGAACACAACAAATAATTCATTATTCCAATATGAGTTTCCTCGCGTCGACCCCATACGATAAGCGATATTATACACTTACCGCTACATATTCCCATAACCGATATCATCCCAAATTCCCAACTATACCATATATACGCGTACACACACACACACATTTGTCGTTAAAAATCCCTCTCTATATACGTACGCACCGCCGCATCGCGTATATACAGCCATCGGCGTACCTCACGCGCTTAAACGGCTGTAATACCCCGCGAGCGCACGCACGTATATATATGTATATATAAATACACACATAGCCGCAGGCGGTAAGTGCGTACTAAAACCTTTGCGCGTATATATATATATATACTAACGCATCGCGCGGATTTTCCCGCTGCGGGAGGGCCAATTAAACGGGATATATACTAACGCCTTTCCCACGTTCCGTACGCGTTCATACACACACACACACCCGTACATGTACGTACTGCAGTATAGTTTTCTACGTTTTCGGACGACGACGACGACGATGACGCTGAGTAATAGAGTCTTGATAGACCCGTCTATCGCAATTCGCTGCTTCTCAATTTTTGATCCTTTGACTGAAACTGTAACATACGTGGTTGTGAACCGTATACGCGAGTGAGTTGCTTTGTACAATTCTCGGACTTGAGGAACAAGCTACAGTTCGAATAGAGACAAACGACATTCTTTTGACAATTTTTCGACGAGTTATAGACTCTCGTGTAATGGGCTTTGTCTCTTTCTCTCTCTCTCTTGTGCGTCGCCTATATCGTCGTAAATCGAGCAGGGTAATTGGCTTGGAATTGATTCGAGGCGGCGCTGCTTTTGTTGTCTGCGCGTTTACGGGGTCGCGCGCGGCGTAGACGCCTGATCGTGCTATATAGTATAGGATATTGGTTTTCAAAGCTGCGATTTTAAGGCAAATATAGCAGCGCGAAAATGAGTTTCTTAGGGGAAATATATAAGAGAGCTTTTATTGTATATATACGCAACGCGGGTGGGGTAATCGGATGAAAGACCGCTGTTTTTTTTTTTTTTTTTAATGAAAATTGCACGACAGATCAATCTCAGCTTCTTTGTGTACAATACGTGCGATATGTTAATGATTTATTTATATATAGATGTGTGGATAGGATTTATATAGCGCCTTTTATAATAAATACGTTATAATAAAAGCTCTTCAATTCCAAATTTACCAGTTCAAATTGATTCTCCGGTATATTTATTTATCACGTATACTCCCGCTATTTATAAAACCCCGCGCCGTCGGCATCCTTATCATCCAATCTATTACCGTGACTGCGCGACTAAAATTTCCGATAGCTATAATATACCCGATATATATATATATATATACCATCACCGCATTTCTTACCAAAAATAACCTGCACTATTGCGCGACAAAAATAACTCCCCACGTTTATAATTCAATAATCAAACATTAAACCATCACAGCTCGACTGTATATATATACAAAATTGTCTCTCTATCCCTGTCCTAAAATACCTGAAGTGTAAAGATCGCGCACGCGGCATTTAAATTGGATTAACGTTCACTCTCAATTACTCTATATACGATCCTACTTCTCTCCTCCTTTATCAATAACTAATCAGTACTATACACACATATATATACACGTATCTATCCTCTC
Source organism: Torymus tubicola (assembly GCA_035583055.1). Classification (NCBI taxonomy): domain Eukaryota; kingdom Metazoa; phylum Arthropoda; class Insecta; order Hymenoptera; family Torymidae; genus Torymus; species Torymus tubicola. Next base: position 16,280 of record JAWWEQ010013861.1, on the reverse strand, counting down.
GTTTTACGCGTGTCCCTGCGCGTGTGCAACAACCTACTTTTTTTTCTCGTTCTCTCACGGGAGCCTTATTAGACAGACGATATGTCCGCTCGTACCTTGCGCTCCGTCATATTATCGGCGTGCGACGACAAATCATTCATGTAGGTAACGCGAGACCGCGACGCGATCATGGAGTTTGCGCGTATCTCAAGTATATATAGAATTATAAGACTTTCTAACGACTATCGTCTATACTCTATACTGTTAGCTTTTTTGGATTTCCACGTATAGAAATATTATTGAGTTGTTGTCGGAGACTGCGTGCGATATTGCAGCTCGCGTGTATATATATGGGATGAGAAATATATTGCCATAGGGTTTATGTAATGCACGTATATATATATATATATATTATACACACACATACACACGTGTGCGTGAACCAGCGAAGTTTGAAATTAATTGTATATGATTAGTGGCAAGTGATTAGCGCTCGGTATAGAGATTGGGAAAAACGTTTCGATTTTTGCTCGACGCTCGCTGCAGTGCGGAGTTGTAATTATGTGAAAATAATTTAGAGAATGTGTAGGGTTTTCAGCTATAATATACGTGCTATACGTATCTCCAATTACATATATATATATGATAGCAAAGAAAATTTTTGTATCCATATATGTGTATAGGGTAGAAGGCCCGGTTAGTGTGTCTTTAAGCAGACGAAATGTTGGTATTAGTGTGTGTTTTTAACTATCTATAATTAAAAAATAAGTTATCAAACAGTGTTTTATGTGGTATAAATCAACATTTTGGTGCTTTTATTAATAGTTTATCATAATTTTTAAGGTTAGAATATTTACTTTATGTCAAATATCTCTCAAAAGACACACTAACAGGGACAGACACACAAACCAGGACCACTACCCTATATATACAATAAACCAAAATAATCAAAACTCCTAATTAAACCTTTAATCTTACGTCTAAATAAGAAAAAAAAATACAACCATTTAATCACAGCATCGGTATCACCAACAATTAATTACTCACACACACATACATACACAGTATCCACAAAAGTACCAAAGTATATCAGTCCGCAACCTTGTACTCGACTGCTCCTCTTATAAATTTCCCATTTTATACTCCCTATAACGATAAAACTTTCATCAAGCCTCTGTAAAAGAGAAGCCTCGAGGCCAAGATGTACGTCTGCGAGTATTAAAGCCTGCAAACGAACGTCGCACGCGTAAACCTACGTGTCGCTTCAGCTCCTGCTGTACAATAAAATATATATATATATATATACACGTCGACAAAAACCTATAATAATTCAATACCCCGTGAGTATAACGTATATATACGCACTGGAGAGCAACAAAACTCTCTCTCTCTCTGTGCGAGTAATAAATATCGCGCAATAAAGTCCAAGCTGCTGCGGCGATGTGCCTATGCGCGCGGTTCAACGGACGCGAATAGCTGCGCGCGCGCGAACTCGTCGGTTTGAAATTCCCACTCGTAGACAGCTACGTGAATGCGAACGTTCGATATGTATATATATATATTACGTGTATTGAGTATATAGAAATATAACAGAATATTATGCGGACCGATGACGTGCAAATATTTTTTAATTTATAAAGTTCGCTGGACAATCCTGTGCGCTTTTTCTGTTTTTTTCTTCTTTTTGTTGTAGTGGGTGGAGTTGTGCGAATTATATATAACGCGCAGGGTTGATGAGTAACACACCCGTGCGTCTGCAGTGAATCATGCATTTGTGAATTTTTATATAATTATATGTGCGCGTCGTGGTAGATGATGATACGGAAGCAGTGTGTGTGTGTGTGTGTGCAGTTTTAAGATACATATACCTATAGCTGTTACGGTACTTTGCGCAATGGTACAATGGAAATAGTAGATTTATCGGTCATAACGGCAATCATATATATATGACGTAAATTTTTCGTGCACATACACATGCGCGTATACATTTTCGACTCGCGCTGCGTATCTTTAGAAAATTAAACTGTTTCAAAAATGCACTTTATAACAGTACTTAATACTTATACACGCGTGCTTGAGCGTTCGCTCGGTGTGCGCGTTCTCGTGTTTTAGTATACCGCGTGGTGAGTCACCGCTTCGACTCGTAAAGTTCTCTTTGATTTTTCAGTTTCGTGCGCACCGTATCGTCATTATTATTATTGTGTGTGTGTGTGTGTATATATATACCCTTCTTCTTCGTGAAATTTCATCCTGTAAATCGAACTTTTTCCCACGCAATGCCATACCCACAACAACCAAACCCATAATTTCGTTAACCAAAAAAAAAAAAAAACATGTCAACCATCGAACGTCTCCATGAACAACAACCTCCCACAACGACACCTCATTACACAATATTAATCCTTCTCTTAAAATAAAAAAAAACAGATAAAATCCCTTCTGACACACTCTTAACCCTATCTCTATCTCTCTCGCTCTCTTGCCAGACAGCAAAGTCGCTCCGGGAAAATGCATTCCGATTGGATTACGGTATTATACGCGTTGGCGCTCTCTCTCGCTGCGAGAAGCGGCCGGTTTCCACGCCGCCGCCGACGTCGCTCGGTGAATGGGTCTAATTCGTCGTCGCGGCGGTAGTGCGGCAACACACCGCAGGACTATATACTACACAGCGGTTCTCATACCTGTGCACCAAGAGTGTCCAACAGCAACCGAGACCCCGTTTACATCGAGTGTATATATATGTGTGTGCGCATGTTTCTTTTGTATGAATATACGTGCATATATGTATATATGAGCCATTCTACAGAAAAACGTACGCTTTACAGCCCAAAAAAATGGAGACCCGTCATTTTTGGGGGACACTTACCAAACAAGTTTTTTTTCAGTCTTTAGGATATTACAAATGAAATGGTGAAGGGTGCCAAGTCGGAACCGTGTGCCAACAATTAGTTACGGGTTAATTACTGATAATGAAAAAATGACTAAAAATAGCTCTAGTTTGACTCAAAATAATTCCATTAATAACAACTCAATATGAAATTTGGAAAAACGAAAAAGAAGCTAGAGAACGAGAGCTTTCCAAATATTTTTTCAGAATTAGAGAATGATAGCAAAGGGAGAATTTGGAAAAAACCATCGAATTCGTACATAATTCCAGTATTTCGTGAGTTTGCTATCATTTTTGTCAATTTCAAGCCCAACTTCAAACTCAGGTAACTTTTGAAGGAATCAACATTTTTTAATTCTGAAAAAAGATTTGGAAAGCTCTCGTTCTCTAGTTTCTTTTTCTTTTTTTCGAATTTCAGATTGAGTTGTTATTAACGAAATTATTTTGGATCAAACTAGAGCTATTTTTAGTCATTTTTTCATTATCAGTAATTATCCCGTAACTAATTGTTGGCACATAGTTCCGACTTGGCACCCTTTTCCATTTCGATTGTAATGTCCTAAAGACTGAAATAAAACTTGTTTGGTAAGTGTGCCCCCAAAAATGACGGGTCTCCATTTTTGAACTGTAAAGTGTACGTTTTTTTTTGTAGAATGGCTCATATACGCTTTTGTTTGGTACGAATATATAGTTTCATTGCGTTAATATATAAAAGAGAAATGACGATGCGACGCGTACGATTGATTTTAAGCGGTGAGACGTATAACGTACACGCGTATCGAGAGTATAAGTGATACGTATATGTGCAGAGGTTTTGTGGTATCACTTTTACTGCGCGTGCGGTTTAAGAAGTTTATATACAATTTTTGCGGTTGATTAGGTGAAATTAGAAACTATATCGCAGAAGGAACGATGAAAGCCTATTAATTAACAGTTATATTAATATTAACGATATCTAAATGCACTATGCCCGAAGCATTATATATATATATATACATTGCGCTGTAAAACTTTACGATTCCTGTATATGTATATACTAATGATCCGATGATAGCCCAATATAAAATTAAAGAAGAAAGTCACCTTACAGCGTTTGCTCAATCATTAGTTGAAGCACCTGACAACCGTATATATATATATATAGGAAAATATTTACTCGAGATGCAATCGATTTGGAGAAAGTAAAGAGAGTGCCCGAGATATCGCTACGTCGTCATTGGTTATCATCTAGTTATTTCATTACTCGGACACGTATGTATCAATCCAATGATGATAAATCAAGCTCTCGTGTCGATAAGTCGAAATTTCGTGGCTGTTGACTCGACCGCTATACACATACTCTCTCTATATATATAATTGAACGTCTAATCTCAAATTATTTCGTTTTGTAGGGCAGACAAAGCGGTAGTTTGCTTAGTGTTATCAATTCTATATAACACGCGTGCGCGACGGCGACGAACCATTTATCAAATTATCAAGCGGCTTGTGGTGATTAGCGGCGCGATGAAAGTGTGGCACCTTTAAATTTCTTTCTTGATACGTCATTTGTAACTTAACTATACCTACGTGTCGTCGTGGTGAAACACTTTCGTGATTGAGAATCAATTTTTCATTAATTTCATTTTATATCTTTTCTTATATATACTACATTGAATTATAAAATCGAAATAATTGATTAACTGTACTGATTTTGATAAAAAAAGAATTATGAATAATCAATCACGGTACTGAAATCAGAGAAAAAAAATAATGGTTTTCATTTTGAGCTTACATTGATTTAAATTGTATATTTTTTAATAATGCTTTTGTATATATATAGTGTATAGTAAAATCAAGATGAAATTTAAATATTATACAACATAAATTTTTTGTGATCACGCTACGCTTGTTCGCGAAAAATCACGTTGTTGTATTTTAACCATGTAAAAATTCAGATGCATGATACATAAACCGATAAAAGCAAATGTACGCACATCGTTCAATAAAAAATATATACCTTTATCTTCATTGATATTAGTATTTTATTCATTCATTTACGCAGCTTTACTCCTCCCTAATATTATAAGTACAAGTATCAAGTTTCTTAAACCGTTTTAATTTTCTGTATACTCACACAAAGCCACCTCTATATATGTCTACCCTCAAACCTACTTTTTTCCCCTCTACATACATTATACTCCTCACCGTGCCAACGCAAATCGATGGCAATCCCTTTGCGTATAGCTCCTCTCAACTCCTTCGCCACCACACATATGTACGTATATCTATATATATACATGTACTACAACCACCACCAACAACAATCGTTTTACTTCACCACCACTGTGCACGCACGCACGCACGCACGTGTTATCCGTCATTTCTCTCGTTCACGTTCACCTCACAAAGAGCCACAAAAAGAAAGAAAGAAAGAAAGCCAAGCATACACATACGTGCAGAAATTGAAAGCGCCGCCGCACATTTCTCCTCCTCTGTCGACAAAGGAAGAAAGCGCAGCAGTATAGCAAGCAGTCGATAATAATCGACTCGTTTATTCCTCTACCTCTCCACCTCCTCTCTTATATACCGTCCAGCATATACACACACATATATTCACGCCCCGTGGGAGAGGAGGACGAGTACCGCAAATCCAATTGCTCGCGATAATGACGCGTAACTGCATTTTCACCCGGACACAGAGTGAGAGTGAGAGAGAGAGAAGTATAGATACGTACGAGCGCACGAGAGGAAGGATCCGTTATAGTCATTGGAGAGGTCAGAGGGTAGAGAAGGATGGAATTAGCCGTTTAGGCGATGGCTGTTGCTGTGAGTGACGTCGTACGCGTATATATATATATATATATGCTGCTTTGACGGACTCGCAGCATGGGTATAATGGGCTTGTATAACATGTGTACGTTTTTCATGTTATCATGATGGTACTTCTTTTTTTTTTTTTCTTTGGATAAACGGCAATGAGGAGAAGTTTATGAGGACGCGAGGTTCGTTTGTAGATGATAATTTACTGTGTTTTTCATGGTACTTCGGTATAGCGAGACGATAAGTGTGTAAGCTATATGCGATAATGATGATGATGAATAAATTTATCCATCGATGAGTAAATTCAGCTAGTGGGAATAATAATAATAATAATAATAATAACGCGATAAAAGATTTATACCTGTATAACGATGCGTTAATTTTATACTGAAATTTCAAATGTAAAGTTTCTTAACTAATATGTACAAAATGATTATTCATATACAAAATAGCATATGGTTAAACATGCATATACTTCCAAAAATATACATACACATATAATTAAAAAGTTAGAAATTCCCGGATCATCGACGCTACACATCTTCATTACCACAACCAAAAAATCTACTTTCACATGTGACCTATCACGCGGGTATATAAGTGATGGGGAAAAAGATGCTCATTTTCCGCGCTCGCGATCCCAAGAAAAAGAAACCGCACCGCGTTCGTCCATTATTTAGCTACTTTCCCGCGCGCGCGCTCGCTTACCGTTCGGACAAAGGCAACTCACCTATATAGAAGTATAATACCTTAGGAGTAGTAGCAATAGTATCTACACTGCTCGTGACATAATTTTTTTTTTCCGCGAACTCGCGACGACGACGGGGGCTAATAAATACGATAGGACCGTGCGCGCGCCGCTCGAGTAAATAGAAAGCGAAGTGGAGCTGAAACTGGCTCTGTTTGTGTGCCTTGAGGAAACGAGAAAACTATAATATAGAAGTTTGCGTAGGGGATATACATAGAGAGAGAGAGAGAGAGTTGAGAACGCGCATAGGAAGGAGGAAAGGAAAGTGTTTTTATCTTTATAGGCGTGCTGCACGCGAGAGTTATGAAATATATATATACAGGAGGAGAGGTCATTGTTTTGCTGGATCGTAGGGTTTATGGTGGTGTGGGTTTTAGTTATCTTGAGTAGGTTATGGTTGAAGGGATAGAGCATGGATTTTTTTTACGATTGGTTGAGGTGGATTAGGAGTAATTGAATAGAAATATGATGTCATTTGTATATTTTAATGGTAAAGGAAACGTTTAGAGTATATATGTATTGTAAAATACGCTTGAAAAGAAAAAGTTTTCTAAGACCAAGTGTGTATAAACGTTTTCTTAAAACAATTGTAATTATTTACACAATTAAAAACATATTTACACACGAAGATCCAAGAAAATCATATTTCAGTGTAAGTAAGAAAATTGCATTGCTTGTTTCAAGAAAATATATTTTTTGCTACGCGATAAGTTTGTGGAAAAAAAAGGAGTGTATAAGCGTACTTTATAAAATCACGGAAAGCCAGGAAACAATTTAACAATTTCAAAGTTTCCAAGGCTCTGACGGCGAAAATTTCTCGTAAAGAATTTTACGTTATTTTCAAGTTAAAAAAAAAAGATCTTTCCGCATTTCGCATAGTTCGAAGCGGTAATTCGTAAACTTCGCAACTTTACAATTACTATTTTCTACAACAAAATAATAATATAACAATTACATCTCACATAACCATTATACCAATCGTTCAAAAAAAAATATCTTAAACCTCTTTACAATTAGTTAACAAAACTTTCTTCTCCGTACACAGCTATATATACTAACAACAAACCAAACAAACAAACAAACAACAACAACAAACCATCGCGTGACCCTCCCACCTCTCTGCAATTATTTCGCACTCTTTCGCAACGTTCGCACGCGCGCGCGCGCGCGCATTATATCGCACAGCGGCGATCTCTGCTCTACTTTTTCACTATACTGAACGCGAGTTCGCGTTCTGTATAGAAGCTTTTATATATATACATATATAGGTATAGTACAAAGCACCGCTGTGAGAGCGATTGAATCGCGAGAGGGACTCGATATCTACCATAGGACGACAACACGAGAGCGTAATGCAATCGGGTGAAATTATCCTCCTCGCGGTACGACGAGACGAGAGAGGAAAAGGAGGAGGAAATATGCGAGACGCGCGCAGTCGAATTAATCGGGAAGCAGTGCGGCGCGATATTGCGATGCCGATTGTTCGAACTCTATATATAGATATATATAGGGATGGTGTGTGTTTGATATATGTATAGAGGAAGCTGGTGGTTGATTGATATTTCACGTGTGTACGAGTGCGGATGGTATTGTATATATAGAGGTGTAAGAGATGTTTGATAGTATAGCGAGGAAGTGTAATTGATTTGTTAATGTTTATTTATATAAACGCACAGGTATGGCAGGAGATTTTTTATAAGTGAGATGTCGACTTATATATGTGCGTATATAATAATAGCAGTGGGATTCCAATCGTGTGAAGTAAGATTTTTTATATATACCGTGTACCGGTAATGTAGTATAGGAAAAGAGAAAAAAAAATTCCTCGTTAATTAAGAGATATGCGTCATTGACGATTAATTCAATAGCTTTGTGGTATGTATATATAGAAGGTCAGGTATTATCGTTTATACACGCATGCATGATCTAACATTTGTACATATTTTTACATTAAATTGTATAGTGTTAAACAAAATTTGTTAAACAGCTACGTCCACCGAAAATGAGAAAAAAATATATATCCCAAGTGAAATATACAAAACAATCCTTCGCAATTTGCCTATACAAACCGTTTTTCTTTTATACACAGCGAACGGAGCCATAAAAATTTATCCACTATACCTATACGCCATTGCGTAGAGAATTTGCGTGGAAAAGCATAAACTCTCCAGCGTATATATATATATATATATACACATACCCATAACCAAGGAATAATCCTCGATACAATAAATCTCATCGACTCGTCGCGTATATCTTCGCTCTCCGCTTTACGCTGATAACTTCCCTATATATATACGTGCGAACAGTGCGCTAAAACGATATCGTAAAATCCAGACTCTCCCTCTGCGACCGTTTTTACTTTCTGCGTGTGTCGCTATACGTTACATCCTCGTATACCTCGCTCTTTTGCAAAAAAAAAAGGATGGGAAGGAAAAAAAACGCAACAACGTTACTGCTGTACTAACTGGCTCTTAATTTTTCGGGGCTGAAATTTTCACGGTATATAGGAGAGAATGTACTTTTGCTGCTGCTGCTGCTTTTGACGTGATGAACGAAAATCGTGTTAGTGCGATGTGTCGAGGATTAAAAAGGCGTAGGATATATGTATGATAGAATGGTATGACTATTTGCAATTGTATACGTTGTGAGAAAGTATATGGATGCAAACAAAAAGTTATAGACAATGTTATATATGCATATATAAATAGTTTTATTGGGGTTATTATATCGTCAGGGTGATGCGTGTATTAAATTTATCCTCGTTGGAGTACAAATATAAAACGTTTTACGCTTTACGTTATAGGTATAGAAAAGGCGCTGTAAAAAGTTAAAAATAAAATCCAGGAATGTTCGTAAAGTTTATTTGTTATATTATTCTTCTACACTTTACTTTACTTTTACACACAGGTACATAAATAGTCTTCAATTACAATAAAACCGAACCACTGGTAATGACATATATCGATCGTATATACATTTTCTAAAAAAAAAAAAAGAAAATGAACCAATAGACTTCCTAAAACAATCAACTATAATATATACTAATTAAACTTTTCATCAAATATTATTAATTCCACTGGAACCAAATTTTCCTCGTAAACGCGTAGTAAATTTTTTCGAGCTTGTATCAACAACAGCAGCAGTATTCAAAACCAGACCACCACCATACGACACATAAAAAAAAAGTCTCGCATTCCTTCACCGCGGAATGTCATCTGCTCTCTCTCTCTCTCTCGCACACACAGAGCGTGAAGCGATTACGCGTGCGGGTACGATAACTCTCTCGTCATCATTCCGCCCCAAAAAAACGTTCATTCTCGCGTATATACATATACATATATACATACTATATATGTACAATCCGGAAAAACCGTAAAAGAACAAAAATTTTTTTTCCACGACCACACGCTGCGAGTGTACGCGGCAATCAGAGCACAGCGATCGACAATGAACGAACGCATTCCAATACAGCAGCGAACCGCCGCCGCTACCGCGGCGCGTTCATTGATTCGCGCGCGCAGCAACGAACTTCCGGTACTTCGAACTGTACACCATTTGCGTATATAACGCTGCCACAGGTATATAAGAGAAGCCAAGGGGAGGGGAAGCAAGGAGCGCAACGACATCTTTGGTAACGGTGTGTGCAGCAGTAGCGGTGTCTTTTGCAGTGAGCCGAGGAGAAGCACAGCACAAATATACTATATATATACAACCGATATGCCGTCGTTCCTCCTCGTCGTTGTCGTCGTCGCACTCCGGTTCTCACGGTTTTATCGGGCGGCGAGGTGGTGGAAAGAAGGATTTTTCTGATTTATTTCCTTCTTCTTCTTTTTTTTTTCTTCTTTTACTACGCAGGTGGAGATAGGTAGAGAAGATTGGATTTCTTCTATACTTCTTTTTTTTTTTTTGGTGTCGGTGGTAGGGATAGGAAGTCGGTGTTGTAAATGCAAATTATCTATAATTGCGTGTGCGTGTACTTTTGAGGTGAACAGATGAAGGTTTGGATAGATTTTTAGGTTGGTAATGTGGTTTAAACGTATAATGATTGTCATTAGACGAGGGAATATAGATATAAGAATAAGTATTATATTATAAATTGTCCTCATGCTATATATATAATATAATCGATTAAAATAATAATTACACTTTTCCGCGCCTCTATAACCCCGGAGCTTAATCAATACACGGCTATAAGGAAGTTGCGTACACCACCTCTCCACATCATATAAAGCGTATACAAAGTAGATTAAATTTTTTCACAAAGCAACCGAAGACACAACCTCGCGAGAAATAAAAAGAGAGAGGAGGAAGCCGGAGGGTCTACTCTTTCTCCCCCTCCCACAAGGGAAACCGCATTCATCACGATGCATCGAATTAATATCCCGAAGTGCTTTTCTTTCGTCGTCCTCTCATTTCCTCCTTTTCTCTCTCTTTATATACGTCTCTCTATACTCTCTAGTCAACTCATATACAAAACCTCGCCTACACATACCCGCAATCCATATACAATTTTTGCTCTCTTTTACAGATTCCTCGAAAGCACACGCGCACTCTGAACAATCATCAAGAAAATATCATATAAATTGCCGTTACACTGCATAACATCATTCACCCGATATCAATAAAAAAAAACAACAACAACAACACCAATACCCCAAGAGGGTTATTCCCACGCGTATAATAATACATCCAACCCATCGAATCCATCGTTCCTCACGACGCGCGCGCTACCAAATGCAAATTCGGAGCTCCGTTCAATCGTTCTCTCTCTCTTTCCTTCGAATTATTCGCGTGCAGCAGCAACAGCAGCCTTCTTTCGCGAGATTTATCAGTACATATATAGCCTTTGTCTTCGTACGGCAGGAGTGTATAATGCAATAGCATAGTTCGAAGAGAGAGAGAGAGAGAAGAGAGTGTCCGCGTGCAGGAGAGATATCGGTGACCGTGTGCGCGGTCGAAGAGGTCGTCGTGACGCTATGGGTGCAGAGGCCAACTTCGTGGGTATATATATATATGAGTATAACGTGCAGGAACGGTTTTTTCTCACGTGGGTCGCGGGGGTGTACACGTGTGTGTATATTGTGTATGAGAAAATAAAATGATGGGTATATTGTGTGGAAGTCTCGTTGTTGTGGAAATTCTAATGTAGTATATAAATGGTTAGTTTTTTTGGAGTTTGTCGTGGTAATTTTGAGGATTCTTGCGGGTACGTTAGTTTGGGTGTTGTTATGCGAAGAATTCGAGAATATATGTTCGTAGAAATGAGAGTAGTGAGCTTTCGGAACCTTTGAGACTTTTATATATGTTAATTTTATATATACATATATGTATTCAATGGTACATGATTAAAAACATTTACGATATAAGTGTCAATAAAAACACTGCGTAAATCGTACCTTATAAAATCAATTAACGAAAATTATGAAACACCTCAACCTCATAATACATTTAAAATCGTATTAACCACTCGTATACCGTTAAACCGCTAAAATCAATCCACTATACAATCGACCAGCAGCAACAACAACAGCAACAAAGCGCTCGAAAGTAATAAGGAAATACACACACGATGCTTCGCGCGCACTTATATGCGCGTCTCTTAAATCACATCGTTGTCTCTCTCTCTCTCTCTTTCCCTCTCGTTCTTTCTCTCCTCTATATACACATAGCACTGAATTTCATATATAATACACTTATACACTATACCTATACGGCACACCACTGTTGCTGTTGCTGCTGCTGCTGCAGCAATCCAGTGAATTGAATCTTGCGAGATATATCGTTCCGCGCGCGGGCCTCTGCTATATACGCTCCCGCATTGGCACATACACACATACATACACCCTATACATTTACAACGTCGCGCGCGTGTGTGCCCATTTCATAATACTCTATACGCTTGCTACAACATATAACGCGCAAGAATGCTTGTGCCTTCGACTTCTCTCTCTCTCTCTCTAAAAGGTAAGAAGACTAGCCCGAATTCAAGTAGGTATTCTGTACATAGTAAATGGTACACATACTTATACCCGGGGGAAGTACAAAAAAATTTCGGGTATTAAATACGTGATAAATTCCATCTGTGTATATGTATATATACGTATACCATCGAGCGAGTATACCTTTGATGTGAAATTCAACTTCTATATAAGTAGTAGAGCTTTAACGTAATCGATCGACGAGTGGAACGGGTTTCAGCTAGTTATTATTCAATGCATCTCTATATATATATTATATGATGTTATATAGTGTAGGTGTGAAAAATTTATAAACGGTTATATATATACGCTCACTTGGCTTTTCTCGCATGTATATACTTAATGCATCTTGCTGTCCCTTCGAACGCACGCGTATATGTATGTGTGTGTATAGCAAAGCAGCTTCTTATACGTATATTATTATTATCTGAAAGTTGCTCTGGCAGGAGTCGGAAAAGAATGACAAATAGCAGCTCGGTTATACGGAATATCTTGCTTGAAAAGAGAGAGAAAGAGAGAGAGCGACTTAAGAACGTTTGTATAACAATGGCACCGTGGTATATAGTGTATTATAGTTGTCGTCTTCTGTTTAATATATATAACGCATGTGCGCACGGTTCCTGGCTTTTGTATCGCGATCTGCATAAAGGACCGAGAGACCGTGATTTAAAGGAGATCGAAAAACGTGTGGGCGCACACGAGTATATATACGAAAGGAACTCGAATGTCTATATATATATCTGTAAATTTTACACTCTAGTAGTTCTATTATCGTATGGTTCTTCAAATCACATCTCTCTATAATAACTATTCTATTCTATTCTATTCTATTCTCAGTCCTATACTATACTCGGTTCACCGTCATCCCTAAAATTACCGCAAGGAAGAAAGAAAAAAAAAGAACGACCGCCTGCACTTCGTTATTTCGCGTATATATATATATAATAAAAATGCAAACGAGAGTGAGCCCAATCATACTTCACTACTCGCGTCGCAATCCAAACACCGAGAAAAAAAACCCCAATCAACCACTGCCCTTCCTAGTCCCAATAACCACACATCCCTTTATCTGAAAGAAAGAAAAAAAAAGATCAATCAGCGCCTGACAAAAACGTAGTAGTACTATATACGTGACTGGACGAAAATGAAATATGCATATCTGTCTCTCTCTACTTACAGTACTACTACACAGTTGCGTGTACAAAGTGTGCGTCAAAGCCATCGTCCCTTCTCCTCCTCCGTACCTCTGCATCCATTACACGACTACTCTCCTCTCTCGCGTCCATTACGCAGCAGCAGCAGCAGCAGCCACGCGCTAAAACGCTTTGACTCCTCTCTCTCACTCTCTGTCTATATCTCTCTCGCGACACCTTTGACGCCCACTATATAGGGGACAAGCGCAGCACAGCGCGATGCATCATTCATAATCGCGTAGTATATATATATATATGCACGCGTGGTACTATACTCTTTCCTTTTCAATGTAGAATAAGAGAGAGAGAGATAGATGTCACTTGAGGATATATTGAAAATATGATCGTCTTGTGCGTATATATTGTATATATATATAGTTTATTCAAATTGACTCGTCATTGCAAGAGGCGCGAGGTCAACTGGGTATATGTATACCGTTGGGAGGAGAAGATTATTGCTTTTAGCAATTCTTATGAGGGCTATTGTTGAGCGAGCTGGCGAAGGAACGGAAGAGAGAATCGTTGCAAAAGGTTTATATATATGAAGGACCACGATGATGTCTGCTTTATTATAGGTATGAGGGAGAATGGACAGATCGAGGTTATATATTATTGCCGCGACGATGAGTGTTTTATTGTGTTTGAGAGGGATTAATGGGACGCGCGTGCGCAACAACAGAGTTGCATGTGTGTGGTATTGAACTTGGGATTTGATGACTAGCGGTAGCGACGTCGCCGCGGCTAACGGGGAGATTATTAATTCGCTTATATACGAACACTGTAGTAGTATATAATCCTCCTGTGATATTGTAATTGTCCGATTACACGTTGTAATAATGCAGGTGATTATGGTAACGTTGTCTATTGCTTTTATGATAATGGTTTAATACCCGTTGTTGTTAATTTGTATATATATATCGAATGAGATATCCATATGGGACTTACCACTGACACTGGTTTTACATGTATGTGACACTTATATTATAGGTGTGCCGTGAATTGAGAATGGATATTTACCTGAAACAGAGGAAAAAGAAATATATATAAGTTAGTTTAGCTATATACTAAATCATTATTTCGTAATTAATGTATATACGTAGGCGATAAGAGATCGGGTGAAATTAATGAAAGGATAATATATAACATTGTTTGCTGTGCAAGAAAGAGACACTCAAGGTAAAGGACAATATTGCATTACACACAGAGAACATAGGTATAGTGGAATACCTCGGACTGACTCACATACCTATACACACTGGGCATGAGAATAAAACGAAGTGCCAATTATTATAACGCGATCTGTGTGTATCATTAAGCTTTATATACGCAATTTATATATCTAGATCTATCTTTTCCTCGCTGCTTTATTACGTACTATATATATATAAGCCGTACGCGAGTACATTAAAGTCTCCATTCTCCCACTTTTATATATATTACACACAAGCGTGCGCGATGCATCCGAGGAACGCTATAAGACTGCACTTATCTCTCTCTCCTTTATACTCTATACTCTACTACTATTTTCACATTGTATTATATATAAATAACCATGAGAGCTGGTTAAACTGTATCACTGAAAAAATTATATATATTAAAAAAAGACACACATATTTCCAATTTATAGCGTAAAAGTGTAAAGATACACGGATATATATAGATAAAGCTTATTCTCTTTCTTCTTTCTGGAGTGCTTCCATATCAGCACACCACGCTGTGTGACCATAAAACTAAACCCCTCGAAGAAAAATGTCTTTCAATTTCCTACCATCTACAGACGACAACGACGACGCGCATTCGACGTGTGCTCACAGCAGTAGCAGCAGCAGCAGCTTCTCACAACCCTTTTTTTACGTTATCTATATATATACATTTTAAGAATCACTATATACATACATACACACCTTCTGCAATCATATTAACTCAGTTCATTGCATGAGCTGTGTACTTTCGAAGGCCACATTTCTCCGACTCCTATATATATTTATATACAAAGACAACAACCACCGCTATATTCTCTCTCTCTCTCGACGGAATATTATCGACCACTCGCAGCAGTCTACGTATATAATATACACAACCCAAGCAAGCGCACGGCGGGGGCGTTGTATATGTCTCTCTCTCTCTCTCTCTGCGTGCTACTATATACGAGACTTAGCCAACTTGGCGAAAGGATTATCTACGGCTTCCTTCGGCTCTCACCAGGGGCAGAGACAGGCTACTATACTATACTATATATATAACGAACTCGCGACAACGCATCAAAGGCTGCTGCTGCCGCTGCCACGAGACTGGCAACGTGCGCTGCAGCGTGTGTATATATGATGCGCGCGTCATGGACGCACGTAACAAACGTGTATTTGGCTTATGCGCGTCGTGGGCGATGATTTTGGTGAGGTATATATATTGTTGTTGTATGTAGCGCGTGTGTATATATGTATGGAAAGGGTTATACCGTACGTTGATGAGAAAATATTGGGATATGAGAGAGAGAGAGCAATCAAGAGGTTGTAAATATTGGTAAGGTTAACGGTGGAGGATTTATCATTGAGTGTAAAGAGTTTTATACGGAACGCGGTGTGTGATTCATTTTGAGGTGATATATACAATAAGGTTGAATTATAGAGAGTTTAAAGGAAATTCTGGTGTGAAATGTCCGGTCGAGGTTGGTTGAATTTGTTTGGCATATATAT
>JAWWEQ010013850.1:0-37824 GCA_035583055.1 Torymus tubicola | reverse complement strand
TCGTTCGGATATATATATATATATATATATATATATAAACGTATTGTTCGTGGTTGAAAATAATTTAATTAAATTTAATTAAATTTAGGTCGGATTTCAAAAGTTATTTCTACGTCAGTATTTTTTTGGAAAAGAATGAAATTTAACATTATCCTCATATAAGTTTTATAAAAATTGAACTTATATGAAATTTAGTTTCTAAAAATTAGTTATTAGTTTATTGTTTTAGTTCAAATAATAACAATGTTATTGTTATTGTTATTTAGCCATTTAGCCATTTTAGTCATTCTTTACAGCCATTGTAAAGATGTTGTTAGTTTCTACTTGTATTCAATAAAAAATTTTAGTGTTTCATACTAAAATTATTACAACCTCGAGTAATTTTCAATAACAGAACACAATACATATCCGAAAGTATACATTAGAAAATTTAGTTTTCTAAGTTAAATATTTCTTGAAATTTTGTAAAATGAAGAATAAGTCATACGCCACTTGACGGTCGACATCTGCTCAAAATTTTGAATCGAATATCGTTGAACGAAAAGAAGACGCTTCGAAAGGATAATAAAACGATAGGAAAGAGAAAGATGAAAGAGCTTTGGTGCTACCCGCGGAACAAAGGAAAATTTCGCGCGTTCATTTGAATTCTGTGCACTTGCGGGAATATTCGGAAGCGCATGTTCAATTTCGCGAGAGAGGAAGGAGAGGAACGAGAGAAAGAGACAGGAACGAAAAAAAAAAGTAAAATTAAACCTCTCGCCGTCGATCCGATACTTGCACGCGCGTGGGAGCGCACGAGTTTTATTCCACGGACTTGGCGCTCGCTTTAAAAACGACGGGCGAAAAATTTATGAGAGAGAGAGAGAGAGAGAAAGAGAAGGTATAAGCGCGAAAAAAGAAAAGGCTGCCTAGCTACTGCATCAAAATTGCATACCGCGAATCTCAACGCGGATGATGAGAGAAAAATGGGGGCGGATGGGCTTTAAGTGTCGCGGAAATTTATGGGAATGAAGGAGTGGGAGGGGAAAGCTTTCGCTCGTTAAGGCAAATCGATTTATGGACGTTATTAAACTGCCCCCCACCCAGATTCACGCGAGTGATTTCTATTTATATATATATATATATATATATATATACACACACACATGCACGTAGACGTGTATATACGTCGGTATGCTTGAATGTACTGTTTTATTATTTCATCAGTGAAATCGGTTTAATGGACGCGAGGTGGCAGCTGGAAATTTAACAATGCTAAGCCGATTTATTGTGAAGAAGCGAGTAAATCTTGATATAATTACGGATACTGATTAACGTAATCAGGACGTATTGATTTATTTTTGTCCGATATATTTTATTTGTTAAACATTATATGTGATATGTATATTTGTATGTGTAAAGGGGTAAGGATTTGAATTTTACTAATGTTCTAATTTTTAGAAAAGAATGTTACAAAGTGTTAAAAAAAATTTTCTTTCACATAAGTAAATTTCAGTTTGGATGTATATTTACTGAATAACCTACAGAGGTTTCGAAGCTCCAAAAAGCTTTCTAAACTTATAAAAGGCACCGAATTGAGTTTTAGCTGAAAGCTCAAACTAAATGTTTTGTTCAAATGTTTCGTAGTTTTATATTTTAGTTTCGACGTGTGCAACCAATGACTCAATTGTCATTGTATATATTATATTTTAATTGTAAACTTTTTACACTAAAAATACAAGAAATTTCTAATAATCGAAACTTATATATTTATAATCGAAAGGCTAATTTACATTCATAGAAGAATTTATATTATTACTAAAAATTCAATTACTGTTTGCAAAATCTATGACTTAATAATATCATTTGCAACTTACTTACAATATTTTAAGAACTACACCTATATAAATAATATTCAGTAGAATGTTACATAAAATTTTGAGTAACCGTACTTTCCTTTACAATTCTATAATCATACATCGAAGAATCCCAAATCAGAGTTTTATTTTCCTACTGTATTTCAAAGCAATAAATTTACATCTCCAACTCTATCCAAGACAGAAAATAAAATAATCCCAAGAATTCTCTTCAAACTCGCACAAGTACTGCCTCCACAGTATCTTTGAGAAATCTCAAGAAAATAATCGATATTCCCCTATTCCCTTTCGCCCGTCAAAAAAGAACCGTACAACACTGCTGAAAACTTTATCACCCGAATGTGCCAACCCTTCCAGCCACCTCAAATCCCAGTATGCTCCAACGGCACGCGGTATACATTTCAAAAACTGCCAGCTACGTATTTTTTTTCCTTTCTTTTACTCTCCCACTCTCTCTCTTTCTCTCTCTCTCTCTCTCTCTTTCTCTCTCTGTCCCTGTCACGCAGTTGTTCCTTTGTTCCTTCGACCTCCCTACAGACTGCACCTATACTCACATACGTTACCACGTGGAGTGGGATAACCATGAATTTCAACGAGGACGCAGTAAACAGCGAGCGAACGTTGAGAAGTTTGAAGTTACCGTGGATATACCTATATATGCTTAGGCTCGCACGCGCTCTCTCTCTTTGTAATCGCCATAAAAAATGCATCGCTATAGAGAGGCAGAGGAGGTAGGATGGAAACCGCGAAAAGCCGACGGATCGTGACATCGACATCGCCGGTGATAAACCCGGGATGAAATTTCGGTGGTTGCATTCGTGATCGTACCTGGTTCGAGTGGTTAGCCCTCTTTCAATCGTAATTTTTCATGCGGTAAAGCGATGTCTATGGTTGCTTGAAAACTGTATACTAGACATCTTTATTGTTACATTAGACAGAATTCCTGTTTTGATATTTAGTTAGTGTTTCTTTTTTTTTACTTTATTGATTAGTTTGATAATTCGATGCTTTACTTTCTTATTTCTATAAAAGTGGAATTACAAGTTTCAATATTTTAGAATCATTTTTTGCCTTTCTATTACTTTTTACTCTCTTACCTAAAGATTCCACAAAAAGGTCCAAATATTCCATCCTAAACAAAGATTGCTCATGGAAAAAACCACAAAGACACCACACGAACCATAACCGAAATTAAGTTCCCAAGAAAACGATATCTCTTCCCATTTATTTCCATAACGATATAATATAACTACACTACACGAAGCAAAGATCACTGCCTTAACTACTTCTCCCTTATTCTACACGCACGGAAAAAAAAGAACACAAGTATCTCTCCATTAGCCCCCGGCGCGCTAACCAAACAAAACCTCTACTCGCATGCGCGCTCACCCTCGAGGAGACACGCTCTCTCATTATCCCTCTCTTCTTGACTAATGAAGCGATTGTCTGGCACGATACGAATCCGACGCTGGAATTCCAAAGGCTAAACAAATGGATCAATTTGAAAAGGGGCAAGAGGTGAAGGTTGATGATCTCCTTAAATGTAAGAATGTGCATGGGTGTAGTTGTTTTGTGCATGGGTGCGGCGAAGAAGGATGTTGTCGTTAGTGTCGATGAAGAGGCTCAAGGGATATATGATGGCTGATGTAGTGGAAGAGCAAGAAAGAGGAAAAAGGTGTTGTCTTGCACAGGTGGTGTGAAAGATGGCTATATTAGATGGATCGATAGTCTGTAATCAAAACACAGAGTAAAGTATATATAAAGTATATACGTTAATGTATTGTTTTTGTTATTTTGGAGAAGATATTTAAATATACGAAGTATTATCTATATTTAATCACTTCCTATTTATCAGATCGGAACTATTTCTTATCCATTGTTTTTTTCATACTATATTGAATAAACTCTAACAAGGTTGTATTTTATTAAATACAGCAGATTTTTAAGTTACTCAAAACCCATCCCAACAAAGACACGTATACCATTACAGATATCGTTCTAATAGATTCAATCGCATATCTATTATACGCATATAATATATACATACATTCTATATAATACTACGTCTATATTTGAAGAGAAAAAATATAACGAAAAGCGCTGCGGAATTCTCCAACAGCCCCTATCTTTTCCTCTCACCGATCGGCAGCATTTTCCCTTCCAATCAGCTGTGCCCTGCGTTCCGCACCATCTATTCCTCTCCTGTCTCCCTCTTACTTCATACCGTATATCTGCTGTTCGTGTCCGTGCTGGAGCGACGCACAGCCCGATGGCCGTCTTTCCCCTCGATGATTCGATTCCGATGATTCGAGAAGGTAAGGTCTACATATATCTATATATACCATACACCCGTATAAGATGTAGCTGGCGGCAAATTCGAATGCTCGGCACGTCTCGATCCTCCTTGGCCATCTTGAATTTTATGGGTGCGAGTCTGTGTGCGCAGCGAAAAGAGACAGAGAGAGAGAAAGAGAAGTCACATGTATCGCATGGAGTCAGTGACTTTCTGGTTCGAGTTTTTAGGAAGTTGAAAAGGGTGAGAGAAGGTTACTGATGTAAGGATGTGCATGTGGTGGGTGCGGATGTGGATCGGATAATCTAGATGAGTAGAGGTGGTGAGGTAGGTGCGAATTAGCTCCAATTTCATAACTATGGTGTATTGATAAAAGATTGGTAACTAATAAATTTGATATTGAAGAATCTGAAAAAATTAACTTCATTGTTTTTAATTGCAAATATTTTTGATACAGTTACACGTCATTAGAAAACTCTAATTACCACTTGTGGTCTTCAAAAATTAAAAAAGTGTTCTATTTTGTCTCATTGATTTTTAGAGCAATCTCTTCTTCTTTATTGTTATGCAAAATTTTAATAATGTTTCTTTTTGTTATTAGTATAATAACTTTTATTGACTGAATAATGAAAATACGTAACAATAACTACCAATGCATAATTTTATTCGCAGAAAGTATCACATGTGCCATGTGTCCGTGAAAGCGCGCAGGCAGTTTAATATATTTGCATTGAAATTTTAATCATTTCTAATGAGTTTCAAGCAATATCCTTAGAAGAAAATCAATCGGCGCGGCAAGTAAACAAAACTTCGAAATGTTAGAAACTCGAGCTGCATTAATAACGAGAGTTCTCGAGCGCTTTTACCTATGCTTAAAATTTTCTAGCAAATTTCAGCTTGCTAAGTTGATTACTGAAGTCTCGAGTGCGCGCCGCGCGCAAACTTTGTTTCTCTACCCCTACGGTATTCTACATGATATCAACCGGAGTGGGACACACGCAGCACTATACCTTCTTATTAAGAACAAAAAATAAATTAACTCGAGGAACTTGTCGCGCAAACTTTTTCAGAGTTTTAAAGCAATTTTTATAGAAAAATGTGTGATGCGCTACGGGGGGTCTAGTGAAAGCAAACTTCGTTTTCTCAAACTTCGAGAATAAATGATTTTTTTTTCTGGTTGATGCTTGGATCATGTAACATGATATTCATTGATCAGTTATTAGCTATTAACAAGAATAATTTAAGCGATTCTGAAAACTTGATGAAAATTTTTGAAAATCCGTAATATAATTTAAAAATGATCTAAGCTTTACTGTTACTTAAACTGCCCATTTTATGAAGCGTAATAGCCAAGATGTGTCTCTAGTAATTGTGAAATACAAACAATGTTCGTTTTTTTCATCTTACAATAAATTTTTACAAGGATACCACAAAAATCAATGCGTCGTAGCTAGAAATAGAAAAAAAAAAGAAAGGAATCAGATCCCAAGTATGTCATACCATACTTGTCTGTTACTACTAAATTACTACCACTACATATTTTTAGTATACAAACTCTAAAACAACTTTCTTTAATTTAGTTACTCTAAATGCTAATATAACAAAATCTTTTCTATAAGTTATCGAGTAGTTCAAATTTTGAAATAATCAAAAATTGACATAAAAAATCTTATTAACAATAACCTTTCAATCTTTTTCGAACTCTAACTCACTCACCGGAAACTCTCCAATATACTTCTCAATAACTTCAAAAACTTAAATCTCTCACTCTGCAGCTCCACCCCGATAACCCACTCAGCGTTAATAATTCCCTTGCCGAGGAGCCGCGCAGCGACAATACACTTAACTCGGTCCTCAAGACTCTGCGACTCGTACATATGGCGCACGCGCCACATTCCCAGCACGTAGCTCCCCCACGGACGCATATTAATTCGCTGAAAAGGGAAGCAAGGAAGAGAGAGAGAGGTTTGGAGAGTTGACCGAATGCAGCGGATAAATTTCGAAACTAGCCCCGCGTCTCGGGGAAAACTTGGCCCGTCGTCGATTAAGCGACGATTTGGCGCCCGCTTTTGCAGCTGCCGCGTGCGATGCGATAGTTTTGCGCGTCATGGTGCGGCGTCTTCGTGGTTCGCGCGCATATTTTGACGCGAACGTTAAGGAATTGGGGAGACTGCACAGCCGGCGTTCTGTTACATGACGGAATAATGAAGGATAGGAAGGAGGAAAGTGTAAGTTTCTTATGCTTGAATTCTAATCTATTGTTTGCTTTTATACGTCTGAATATACTCTAAAGAATAAAAAATCCTAGTTTGGTAAGCGTGCTCTCAAAAGCCACATGTTTCCATTTTTGGGCTAAGAAGTGTCCGATTTTCTGTAGAATGGCTCATATACGTATAACCAAAAAATTATGTCTTTTGAAATGTTAACTGTAACTATTCATAGGCAGTGAAAACTAGTTAATTTAAAAATAAGGTAACTGACAGCTGTATCATTTAAAAATTAAACTATAGTGAACGATATACTTGTTGGAATATACGTGTTGCAAGTATCGTTTTTCTTTTCATTAAAATTGCATAAGTTGCCGCACGAAGCTCTATTTTTTCTTTTTATACTACTTATAATAAAATCTATTCCTACTAAAAAATAATGTAAATTACGTATACATAAATTTAATATTCCAGACAGATTTTACAGAAGAATAATGTGTGAAAAATAACGTTAGTAACGGTTCTTAAATTATGAATCATGACTTTATTAATTTTTGAAAACCACAAATCTCCATAATATAACTCCTATAATGCAGTTTTACCTTTACACTCCCAACTTGTTTGATCAATACATTCAACGGAAATTCCGGGGGACTTGTACATCATTTATAATCCCAATAATCCGATAAAATGTATATTATGTGAGGGTTTATATAAATGACGTGTGAAAATCGTACTCTATTATTTGTCAAAAAGCTTTCTCTCACCCTTCAAGCCACACGCGAATTGTGCAAGTCACGCTGTTCTTTGTCAACCGACACATATAAATACATAAAACGCCCACACATACAGCGTTCTTGCATTGTACATCGTATAAATCCTTATATAATTTTCCGAGGCAGCGTTCAAATCACCTAAACGCGCTCGAGTCTTCTCTCCATTTTACACATACAACGATGAAATTCCGCTAGGCGCTCACGCTTACTTCCATCAATCTTCGCATCAACATCAGCACCAGCAGCAGCACGTTTAATCCTCGCGCGCCTCGACAGTTGAAGCTTGCAAAAAGCTCGCACGCTACGTATATAGGTGTATACTGTACTATCGCCTATATGCGTGTGTTTGTGTGTATGTACGTTAGGGTGAAACAATGAGAAATGAGCGCAACGACGGCGTATTGTCGCTCTCACCTGTATACTATGGCCCTCGAAGTGCAACGCCTCGGGGCAAAGGTTCCCGCAGCTCTAATCTTCCAGGCTTTGCTTCACGCGAGAGCGTGCAATAGGGTCTTCGGGGGATTTCCGTTGTACAATACATAGCAGAGAGAGCGCGCGAGAGAGAGAGAGATGCAGTAGCGACGACGGCAGCTTCGACGGAATTACGGTGAACGTGCCATGGAAACGCGATGCCAGCGGGGGCCACACGCGTGCCCGAGTGAACGTATATAGCGTTGAATATTGAAAAGCGGCTCGATAACGATATAGGACCGATTCGGGAGTGGAGAGAGAGAGAGACGCGCAGAAAATATAGAAAAGTGAATGAGCGCAATGTTTTTGAGAGGTTAGTGAAAAAGGGGAAGAGAGAGGAGATGAGTGTATCAATTTAGCTGAAATTTACGGTTGATAGGGTAATGGATAGTTCGCTTTATATTTGAATTGTTGATCAAAGTGCCTGTGATGTAATAGTTGCGGGTAGGTTTGTAAACAATAATATGTGCAGTATGCGGGTATGATGTTATTCTGGTGGAATTTATTTTATTTCTACAAATTGGTAGAGCTGACTAGATTGGAAATAGCAAAAAGAAAATTGATTTTGTTTTACCGGTTGCAGGTGAAGCCATTTTAGTTATTGTCGTTTCCTATTTACTGACATAAATAAAAATGAGATAAATGGTATAGGAGATTTAAATGAAGTTTTTGGCATAATCTAGAAAGAAACTGACAGAATTCGATGGAAAAGTCACTGTTGTCATTGCAATGCTCGTAAAAAATAGAATTGAAGAATCTTAAAAGGATGTGGTTTAGATTTAATGTAAAACAGAAATGAAACTATTTTTGACAGAATACTGATGTTCTATTTGTTAATTACAATGAAATTAGTGATATTTCTAAATCAATTTATATTTGGTCTTACTTTTTATTAGTATTATACAGAGATATTAACTTAAATAGTATACTATGCTCATAAATAAAAAAAAAGTTGTTAAAAGCCTTAAATAATAAAAACTTTATGAAAATCTTTTTATATAATGTTAAATAGTCTTTTACTAAATACATGGCAATTCCTTTTTTTTCACTTTTCGTATATTGATAAAATTTTCTTTTCGAAAACGAGGAACCCCAATACTAGCGATCAATCAATCTCAATTCCAACCACACAGGTGTACCACACGGATCTAATCGCTACCCAGAAAACAAAAATCATTGCCCTTAACCCGTAAAACCGCGACACCGCGTATTAAATAACCGTCGGCATACGAGCTATTTCTCTAAAGCTTTTTCCATCCCTATATATATATTCTCTCTCTCCCTCTCAACGTTACCGCAAGGCTTGTATACGAACACTCGGGCTCGCCAAGGCATCACCTCGCCTCTGAAATAAGAGGCGAGTTTTACGGTCGCACGGGACAACGTTTCACCCTCTCTCTCTTCGCTGCGGCGCTCGCGCACGCGGAGCTTAGTGTCCGTCTTTCGCGGCGAGCATAAACTTTTTTTATAGTTTATGCGCGAGTTTCGGTATGCCTCGAAGCGAATTTTATGCGGACATTTGGCCGCTGCCACCACCGACTAGATTGGCTTCCCTTAGAAGGGGGATAGAGCCGAAGGAATCGCATGATTTAGCGTTTCTTTGCTTAACTTCACTTTACGCGAGAGGCCGAGGGCATCGGTTGCGAAGCTGATGTGAATCGCGCGCTCGGGACGAGTGAAAGAAGAGACGGATTTTGGTGAGAGAGGTATAGGATATATACATGGTTCAAGCTGGGGTGAATGGGGAGGGGGTTACTTTTCGAGATTGAATTGAAATTGAGAAAAATTACCGTAAATTTCGGGGAAAAAGATGGAGTGGTGATTTCGTTACAGCGGCGAAAAAATTTTTCCGAGAAGCTGCGAGTATAATCAGTTACCAGTTTATGAGTTATAAAAAAATTTATATTTAAAATGAACAGAATTTTTCAAATTCTAAAAAAAAAGTTGTCATTTTATGAAAGGTCAGGAAATATTGGAAATATTTATAAGCACTGAAAATATTTATTTTCCTATAAAATTAATTTAATAAATATTATAACCAACATTGATTTATTTTTAAAAATTGTAAAAGTTCCCGAACACTATTCATAAATTCTATTAATTTTTTTTATCATTCTATCGATCACACGAAACTTCGTTCTTTACATATAAGTACCTCTTTCACCCTAGCAACAATTTTTCGGTATAATTGCCAATTAGAGCAATCCCACACTCTTCAACCCCAATTACCATTTCCAAAGATCGTAAAGCACATACGCGTCGGGTCCTCTACACGGGCACCCAACTTCCGTTTCTTGTCATAATCGAATCTCGAAATGAGGAGATCCCGCGCGAAACAATCCGTGTGCCCGCTTACGGCGCACAATGTATATATATACATTGCAAGGGAGGAAGAGAGGGTACGCAGCTTGGACGGGGCTACACCACCGTTCCCTTAATGCATCGAAGCGAAACGAAGCGAGGCGAGGGTATATATACGCGCTTGGGCGCATTGTGTAATGCCACCCCGGCGAATGAATTAATTTCTGGATTAATTAACGAAAACGGTTACAGGGCGAGCCGGCGAAAGACCCGTTTTGCCTGAGATTCGAGATGTTTTGTAGAAGGTTGATATAAGAATATAAAATAGAAGTAATTACGGTAATGAAGATGAGTAAAGTATTGGATTTAAGTGAATGGAAGTTAGAAAGTGCATTTTAATAATGAAACACATCTGAACTTTAAAAGAACTATCTGAATGTTATTTAATGGCATTTAAATGTAGGCCACTACAATGTTTTTAATGTATCAAAGGAAATTCTTTTAGATAACGTTTTCTCGATTCTCAAAGAGGTGTGTAAAGTTTAACGTTGTTATGTTTTTTCTTCTGTTTTCATTATTTTCTGATTACCGTGAGTGCACGAAGCGTCACAAAGACTCTTTAGCGTCCATAAACAGTAGTGGGACAAGCGAAATGTCAGTTAATAAAAATTTAATGTGCCCTGGCCGGCTCATTTACGATGAAGCGACATGTACCTAGCGGTTCCCACGGGTAGCTTTATAACGTCATTTTCGCTAATAGATCAAAATTGCGCTTCCGTTCAAAATTGCGCCGATGCTAGCGATCCCATGCACACTATGTGTGGCTAGTTTAAAGATGAACAATCACGTGAAAAGACAAAAAATTAGCATACAATATTTTATATTTTTTTCTAATAAAAATACAATATTTTATTTTTATTAGAAAAAAATTCCAAATGGTTTTGAAAAAATTACCATAATTCTAGTAAAGCCACCACAGGCTGTAAAAATCCAAAAAACATTACCATAATTTATTGGAAAATTTATCCGAATTATAGTAATTTTTCATATAATTTTGGTAAAATTTCCTATAAATCATGGTAATTTTTTGGGTTTTTACAGCCTGTGGTGGCTTTACTAGAATTATGGTAATTTTTTCAAAAACATTTGGAATTTTTCCTATCTTTTTTTCTCAGTGTATTTGTGGCAACGTCAACATTTTGGATAACATGCTCCATTTCTTTATTTAGATGTTATTACAGAAAATATTGATTTGGATGTTTATTTTATGAATATTTATTTTTTAAATCTTCGTGAAAAATACGTAATATACTATATACATTGGCTTATTAATGCTAAATTACCGCTATACTTTCCGATTGACTATTATGGTTAACAATATATATAAAAGCGTTATAACATTTATAGCTTTCGACTACAATAGCTGCAAGTTTCTAGTAGCATCAATTCTAATTGCAGTTGCAGTTACAGCGCAGATAAAGGCAATTTCTTTGTTATCAGTGACAACGGTGCTTTCATTACAGCGTCCAATACAGCCGCGACTTCTCGAATTATGAGCACTTAACTGCCTCGATTGAAGTATCCCCTTGCGATTAAATGACCCGCGGCACCGGTTCTTTCTGAAACGAGTCTGTTCGTAAACTATGTCCGTTATCATAATAGAGACCATCATAAATTTTCATTGATGCTCATAAAATTATTGATTAGCAATATGCTTTATTGTTATATGACTATAAATGAGAATCGAACAAATTGATAAATTTAACGGCAACGTGTCTGGCATGTCATCATATTCAACATACGTAATATGGAATAGGCAGATATAAACATGTGAAAATTCACGCAAACAAACTAAATAAATTATTTTCCTTATAGACATACATTTATATGAATTCATACTTGAAAACAATATATATTTTATAACTGCAAATCCCTTCAATTAAAATGTACGAAATTATAAAAAATGAAGTTTAATCAATTTTCTCAAGCATTTATCGAATAATACTTTTGTTAATAACTAATAGCCTACATTGCTAAAGTGAAACATTTCTTGTTTAAATATGCAGAAAGTAAATCACGCCCCTGACTTCAACATTAGCGTGACGCACGAATGTGAAGTATTTCTTTTTATTTGATTACATCTGATGTAGCTATATATAAAAATCATTTATAAACTAAATAGCACGTACTAATAATTTTATCAAAAGATATACTCTATAGAGTTACCAAATATAATGCTAATATACATAGAAATTAAATAAAAAAGGTACATCTCTGTAAATATTTACATCCTAGTGATGAATGTGTATTTAATTATAGACTCTTTGAAGAAAATTATTTATTTGGAGTTTACTCGAAAACAGGAAGTAGTTATTTTTGAACAATACTAATTATATACAGGATAAGGAAAAGTATGGAAATCCCTAAAACATTTCGCGATTAGTGACAAAAGAAAATAATAAAGATCAGGTTTTAAAGCAGATGAGGTTCAAGGTCAAATCCAATGTCACCATTAAAATCTTTGTTAAAAATTATTTAAAACTTAATCTTGATTATTTGCTTTTATCGCTAATGTTAGCAGGGATTTCCATACTTTTTTTACATTGAATAAATATAGAAGCAATTCAATTGAAAAAATTTACTACTAATACAAATTAGTGATCAGAATATCTTAGCATATCTTAGGCCGATCTTAACCGGATAGAACTTAAACTTTGGGTTTTTTTTGTTCTACATAGATGAAAAAATCAGAAGGAGTAATTGTAAGCTTTACACTAGGAAAAAAAAGAAAAAATGTTTTATTCTAAAAAGAGAAAGAAATTATTAAACTGAAATTCTCGTAGGCTCATCGAAAGATCGCAGACAGACTTTTTCCCGACACAGTACTATAAAGTGGATTATCTACGAATTTTAAGTAGAAATGCGAACTACACTGAAAAAAAACTATTTTTACCGTGGCCTCAAGCAATATCTACTTTACCGATCCGAGAAAGCAACACAAGTGCTTTTTCATTTATATTATGCATATCCAAGCAATTCTTGCTTGGCAGTGCAAACAAATATTTACACATATTTGAAAAACGCTTTGAGATCAAGGTGGATTCCAATTGAAACTTAGTTAGGATCAAATTGCTAGGGAACAAAGTAAGAATTGCTTTGGAAGTCTGCACAGTTACTATAGATTGATTTTTAGAGTATATATCTGGTGATTAATTTTTGTAGTTACTATATAAAAGATGTATTTTATGATAAGTAGATGAACTGATCAATAGATGATATTATATCATATTCTTCTATTTTTCAATAATTAAAAGCAAATCACGAGATTCATTGGACTAATTTTAAGGGGATCTTTATTCAGTTTTGTTTGTTTGTTTGCAGTATCATTTATTAACGCTCTAGGAAATATCCCCTTAAGCGCGGACTTAACAAGAAATACATTTCACAATTTGATAGTGCAGTTGTATGTGCAGATTACAAACATTTAAATAAAAAAAGGAAAAAAATATTTACATTTAAACTAAAAATAACAGTAACAATATGAAAAGTGATCTTATTTTCATCAAGACAAGCGTTGTACGACCATGGTAGCTTGTCTCTGGAAATCTCGGCATTCGCCCTGTTTCGATCTAAAGAAAAACCATGGGAAACACCTTAGACAAGATTTAATGTTCATCCGTCTATTCATGTCTCATCAACCGTAGTTCTTAGAGATAAGTAGATGTTGGTAAACCATTTTCTTAAATGACCGAAGATTGGGTGCCATTCTAATTGCCAGAGACAAGTCATTCCAAATTCTGAGGCCTTCCACAGCAAAGGTATTTTTCCTGAAATCCAGCTTACAGAAAGATACATCTATGATTAGGGGATCCATTCTGAGGGTTCTTGTTGCTGTATTAGACCAGAGAGTGAGTTACTCTGCTAAGTATTCTCGACAATTAGTATGTAAGATCTTGTAAATGAGCGAAGTATTTCCTTAGTATGCCCTTGGGAAGAATGTGTCTTGTAACTTTTAGTTGATGCAAAGTCCCATAGATTTTTCTAGACCTTTGTCTGACATCCAATTCCCAGGATGAATTGGGTATTAGGTTAATTCCGAGATATTTGACTGATTTTGAAAAAGGCACCTCAACTCCTTCGACTTTGATGCTGTATGTCCTTGCTAGGTTAACATTGGTGGAGATGTTTGCATTCGTCCCAACAACCAGTATCTTCGTTTTGTTGTTGTTTAATTTTAGTCCCATATGTTTGGCTCATTTAACTATTCTTTCTACGTCTTCATTAATCTTCTTGATTTCATCATTGAGATTTCTGGGATGGCAGAACTTAAAAATCGTGATGTCGTCCGCGAATATGTTGTACCCACATAATCTAAGAGTAAATCTGAAAAAATAATGTAAATGGAAAAAAGCAGAGGTCCAAGAACCGATCCTTGTGGAACGCCTCATTGAATAGGTCTTCACAAAGATAGGTTCGCTTCAGAGATTTTAATGGCCTGGGACCGGTTTGATAGGTATGACTCAATCCACTTGATGGCATTATCGGAGAAATTAAGTTTCTTAGAATTTAAAGTAATTTATTACATCCAGATAGAGGTGTTTTGTTTCTCTCACTCTCATACGAATAATGTTATATTATATGAGAGTAATAAAGACAAAACACCTCTATATGGCATCACTGAAATAAGGGCATATAAAACTGCCTTGGCAATTTTTTCTACCCTTTATTAAGTATTAAAAGTGAAAAATCGATATATCTTTAAAAAGGTTAGTTTTGCACGCCTAAATTTTTGTTATTAAATTGGACCTCTAGCAACTATATCCAATTTGGTTTATCGAAATACATGTTTCGGAAGGTACTTTAATAAGGCGTTTTCGGGTCCGAACAGTACTACATTTATTACAAAACTAAAATTTTGCGTTTTGCCCGCCTAATTTTTTACGGATATCATTACGCATGCATTAGAAAGAACACTCATAAGTTTCTGAACGAAACGGTGTCTCGGAACATATCAATAATTTAAAAAAAATAAGCCTAATCTATAGGTTATACTTCACTTAGATGCAATGTTTTTATAAGTCAGCGTTTTGCATGCACAAATTTTTTATATATTAATAAATTAAACCTCTAATAACCATTTCCGATAGGTTTCATCGAAATTCATGTTTCGGAAGGTACTTTAATAAGGCATACGCAAAATTTTAATTTTGCAATAAATATAGTACTGTTCTGACCCGAAAACGCCTTATTAAAGTACCTTCAGAAACATGTATTTCGATAACCCAAATTGGATATAGTTGCTAGAGGTCCAATTTAATAATATATAAAAAATTTAGGCGTGCAAAACGAACCTTTTTAAAGATATATCGATTTTTTACTTTTAATCCTTAATAAGGGGTAGTAAAAATTGTCAAGGCAGCTTTATATGCCCTCATTTTAATTTTTCTCATGATAATCTACCGTTTAAGCCAAAAACTGAAAATTCGATTGTCGATCGCTCCAAATCTGGATGTCATAGTAATTTAATATGTATAATATTTATATGTATTTAATACTTTCGAGAAGTCGAAAAACCCCATAACCATGACCTGTGTTTTTTCTGCCGCCAATCTGGCCTTATCAAGGAATCTGACAATAGAAGTCTGAGTACTATAATTTTTTCTATAGGCAAAATGATTTATTAAAAAGTTTATGCTTCTCGAGAAAATTAATAATCTGAGTCGCTGCAATTTTTTTCGTTACGTTCGATATAGAGCAGAGCAAACTGATGGGTCGAAAGTCTGAAGCCGTGGAAGGATTTTTAACTTTTGGAATGGGTTTGATAAGCGATTTTTTCCAATTTGACGGAAAGATACATATAACATATAAAATAATATTGTGTATTGCACGCCAACAATATTTTAGATTACTACAAGAAATACCGTCAATGCCAATAGAAGAAGAGGTGTTTGTTATAATAATATCAAATAAGTCCTCAGACTGGATTTACAAATTCAAATTTTTCAATGGGTGCTGAGACAATAAGCTCACTGAAGTCTCCAACAGAGAAATCGTTATCATTCTCGATATTTAGTTCATTGTCACTTGAGTTTGTAAAATAAGAATTAAGTTCATTAGGATCTATAAGTAATACGGTCTCTCTGTTGGAGTCACCAATAATGCCTATTTTCTTGAGAATCGACCAGGTTTTATTGTTAGATTTCGCTTTTACAAATTCTTCGGTATAATAAGTTATTTCCGCTTGTTTGAACGCTATACTAACCTCATTTTTCAAAAATTTAAATTGTGTAAAGGTCTGAGAAGTTTTCCTTCTTATCCATATTCTATGAGTTTTATCCCTATCTTTCATTAAGTTCTTTATGTAGAAAGTAACCCAAGGCGTTGTTCGATATGTTTTGACACAAATTTGTTTCATGGGAGCATGGAAATCAAGAGTGTTGATGAAATTCGTCTCAAAAAGTTCAACTTTTCTGTTGATTTCTACGGAGTCAATTATTTCATTCCAATTATGCAATTTAAGGTCACGAACAAAATCGTCCTCTGAAAAATGTGAATAATCGCGATAAGTCCGAATTTCATTGAGTTTCTTGATTTTCTCGGAGATTTTAAATTCAAATGAGATGAGATTATGAGCTGATAGAAAAGGAACCTCAGCATGTAATTGGTATATTGCATGGAGTCATCGGCAATTGCAAGATCAGTTTTATTTCTGGGTAGCTTTTCAATTTTTCATTCTTCAGTTTCTTAATAAATTAAAGTCAGTGGAGATTATATATTTTTAATTTGTTAGTATAGCAGGATGCAATTAACTATAAATATGAAAAAAAACCTTTATTATATTTCTAAATAAATTTGATTGTTGCTGAAAACTTGAATTTTTATAAAAAGGTCATTTCAAAATAAAAAATGCTGATAAATTGGTACTTTTGATTTCTTTAAATTAATAAAATTAAGAAATTTTTTTGTTACATTTGCGAGTATAATAATTCCTAAACTAGATTGATGTAGCGTTTTCTGCGATGATACTTCCATTTAGTGGGACTATAGCTTCAAATCTATATAGCTCTATATAACCAACAAAGTTTTTAACTTAATTTTGATACTGATTGGCTTTTGAAAAATGTACTTGTAGATAGTTTATCGCAACGTTAGCAATAAATACTAACAAGGAGAGGCTCAGGGTTCCGGATCACCAATTTTTCCAAAACTTACACAGGCTGCAGATATTGTTGAATAATAAAACTCTGTCAAGTTATAAACCCTAACGCATCCATATAAAAAAGTTACAGCATGCAACAATTTCCAGTCGATATTAGTCAAATGTTCAAATTTTTTACTTTTATCTTTGATTTTAGATGTTTATTCTAAAAGAAAATTATATTATCTATTAGATATTATTAAAATTAATATAAATCATGCAAAATTACAAGGAATCAGTAAAAATAGTGGATATAAAGTTATTTTATTATCTGAATTCATACATTTTTCTGCGTCTTCCACTTATTTTCATGCTTTGTTACTATTGACATTACTTAAATTACAATAATTTCTTATCAGCTGTTCCATCTACAGTTCTCATAAAATAAGGAAGAAGAAAAATAAACTATTTTCAATGTGGCAATCATCGTTTGAACACAAATATCATTTAAATGCATTTAAATTTTGCATTAACATGATATTTTGATTCGAACAATGCATTTAAATGGTATTTGTGTTCAAACAATGATTGACACATTGAAAATAATTTATTTTTTTTCTTCTTTATTTTATGAGAGCTCAATAGAACAAAGCATGAAAATAAGTGGAAGACGCAGAAAAATGTATGAATTTAGGTAACAAGATAGCTTTAAATCCACTATTTTTACTGATTTCTTGTAATTTTGTATGATTTATATTAATTTTAATAATATCTAATAGATAATATAATTTTCTTTCACAATAAACATCTAAAATCAAAGATAAAAGTCAAAAATTTGAAAATTTGACTAATATCGACTGGAAATTGTTACATGCTGTAACTTTTTTATATGGATGCGTTAGGGTCTATAACTTGACATAGTTTTATTATTCAAAAATATCTACAATCTGTGTAAGTTTTGGGAAAATTCGTAATCCGGAACCCTGAGCTTCTCCTTGTAAGTAAAGTGTTTATTACTATTTGTTGTATTATTTCTTACATATATTCACAAACATATACAAATCATTAAAGAAATAAAGTATACTATACAGTAGTAACTTTACTATAGTAAAAGAAAGATTTAAAAAAGCCATTACATTAGAAAAATTCTCTGCTATTTATCAACGCATTGCATTTGTAAAAAGTGAAAAATGTAATGCA
Source organism: Torymus tubicola (assembly GCA_035583055.1). NCBI lineage: Eukaryota > Metazoa > Arthropoda > Insecta > Hymenoptera > Torymidae > Torymus > Torymus tubicola. Next base: position 19,582 of record JAWWEQ010013850.1, on the reverse strand, counting down.
TAAATTTCCAAGATTCACCTTAATTAGCATCCGCAATAATCAATATCGCCATTACATTAGAAAAATTACACATCCGGTCCTAAAACTGCATGCCACTGCATTACAACTGCAAAAAAAACCGATGCAATATCCGGTGTTTAAGTCCCCTCGCTCTACGTTACACATACACACATACTACATCGAGACAACCACTCGACAACCCCCAACTATCCGATCGTGCGTGCCCGATAAGTCACGCGCATCAATCTCGCCAGTGTTTACCACTTCACCGACGACGCTCCATGCGCGAAACACCCCCTATACGACAGGAGCGAATTAACGCTGACGCGCGAGCGCGAAGGTCAGTGCGCATTTTTTCCGCGATCGTCGTGTCCGTCCTCGCTCTGAACAGAGGGGATGGAAATCGATTCGCCCAAGCACGTCGTTCTTCACGCTCTTTAGCCTCGCTTATAGCCAGTAGACATACAGTAGGACTCGAATATAAAAGCCATCGCCGCACGTTGAGTTGTAAAGACAGTGCGCTCGCGTGAACGATCAAATTTTCGCGAGCGAGCTCAGTCGAGATGAAGTGGCGTCTCGGGAGTTTCGGTTCTTGGGGGAGAACGCGAGCGTGAACACAGACAAGTGGGTAGGTGGAGCTTATTTTCGGTATATATATATATATATATAGAGAGAGAGAGAGAGAGTGGAAGCACGGAAGTGAAAACTGTATGATGGATTGGAAGGTACAATTGGTAAAACGTAGAGTTTCGGTGGATTGGTTGGAAGGATAAAACTTTTGTAGGTATGCGCGGCAAACGTGTTCTTGTCGTTGTGCAATTCTCGGACAACCAACGATTGATGATTTCGATTACGATATTGCCTGATGAAATTGTCGTTTTTAAATTCAGCTGATATTATTAAGTCGATTTGATATGATGATTATAAATGATTATCAGTTCGCTTCTTTTAATTGAATTCAATTAATGTAATTGAGGGCAAACGTAATTGATAATATGTCAAAAAAATCTACGTTAATTCTCGAGATGTAAGAGTGATATTAACTGAAAGTTAAAATCGTCTAAAAGATACTTCACAATGAGTAAGAAAAATGTAGAGAGAGAAAGAGCTTGAGAAGAGCAGCGTAAACTCACTCCTTTACAATCCTCTTAAGAGATTTTTGTTCTGCCGCTAAACTCTCGAAGATTTCTACAGCCTTATCAAATTTCGATAGCAGCTCAAGTTGCAGTGGCGACGTCAACGGCATCATCTCATCGAGTTTCCACTTGAAGATATTGATTTAAACGGACGTTTAATAAAAGAGTATTGTATCAAAGAGGCTGAAAATCATTAAGAAGTTATGCCATTTGGAACGTAAGTATTCAGTACTTTTAAATATAAATATTGTATCCTTATTTTTTGTACTTATTAAATCTCCCATCTCTTTATAACAAACAGCATAACTTTTACTCCAACAATATCCCATAAATTAATACATTTTATTTTAAAAATTATTAACCGTAGCCAAGGTGAACCCAAGCTTAACCAAACCCCACCGTCAACATGTGGAATGAAATACAAAGTGTGAGCGGTACGGTATCGAAGCACGAGAAACCATCGCCGACGACGCCGAGCGAGTTTTCCTACGAACGCAACGTCCGCACGAGCGACGGCAAGGTCAACCGGGTAAAACTCGCCTGGCTGACATCTTCTGCAAGAGCACAGCACGAGTGGAGAGATAGTGTAGATAACACCAGCCGTAGCCGCTTGCACGTCCTGTTCGATCAGCTAAAGTTTTACTGCGACAATTCCAGCCTCGCCGGGTACAAATATATCACCGAGATTCGACGTACTTGGTTCGAGAGGTATAACTATTTAATGTTACCACGAATGGATGAATTTATGGTTATAATTTTCAATTATTTTTAGAGTAATGTGGATCACTCTACACTTGATTATGATCTTTACTTTGGGATCGCTAGTGTGGAATGTTCTACAAGATTACAAGCACACACCGGTGGTGACTGTCGTGGAGTCTGATCATTATCCATCTCATGAGCTAGATTTGCCAGGTAATATTTTGGAAAACATTATTCTTTATTCGAAAGATATCAAGGTTCTATTTAAATTCAAATTTACCGTAATCATCGACTAAGTAAGATACGCAATTGTCATTTTAATTGCGGCTTTACAAAGACCCTTTCCCGTGAGGATTTTATTAGCCAAGTCAAGCTCCTATTTTTTCATTACTATATCAATATCGAACGTCATGGGGATTCCCCGATACGAGAGGACATATTTTCAAGGGAAAAATCGAAGTTGAGACTATCGCAAATCCTCACTTTTCACGAGTCAGCGAGTCAGAAAAACCGATTTCCGGGACATGGTTGAGAAACGTTTGTGTGTATAATGTATATGTGTGTGTGTGTGTGCTTTCCCGCTAGAGCTTCTCTGTTTTCACGATGATAACCGTTGGAAAATTTTTTCGTACACATCGAAGTTATAATTCACTTGGTTTTTAGGAATGCCGTAACGATGTTAAGCTGATGATTTCTGAGAAAGGTTTAGTTTTAATATTTGTAATAGTGATGAAGGTTTGTTAACAAAAAAACATTGCTTATTTTTAAACGTATTTGTTGTCTGTAACGTAGTTCCATGTTTGAATAAAATAACAATAAATTCTATATTGTTATTTATAAAAATAAATGATTTTTATATTATATTACCAACGTGTTCAATATTTGTTATTCTTGAATAGTAGTGCATTTTCATTTTACTCATTTTATTTGCAATAAATAATAACAAACGTTTCTTTGACTAAAATTTCAGCGAATAATAATAAACAGAATATATCCTATTCATTTCAAAGCACAAATATGAATGCACGTCGGTCTCTGAAAAATTTGAATTTTTAATAAAAAGCTTTCAATAATCTATATTCAGTTTCCCGAGAATTAAAACGAATCAAACCTTTCAAAGTTGATTCTGTATTAATAATAGATTATTAAAATGCCATTAATTTTCTTTTGACTTTCGATTCCACTAAACATTTCATTAAAAGTTTTTCACAGTAAAACATTCAAGGCTTTATTTTTTCCATTACCATCGAAGTACGCAAAACCAACGCAGCACACACACATACATACAATATTTCATAATAATAAAAATAAGCAAAAAGCAGCACACACAGAGTTCGTCGATTTTTCGCCGTCTCCTCATATAATTAGAACGAAATGAAAACTCCCCTTCCCCTCAACTGAATGCACCCACTCTCACCATCATACATTATCCTTATGTCTCTCTCTCTCTGTGTTTTTTACAGCGGTATCAGTGTGCAGCATCAACCGAATCAGTCGGAAGGCCGCGATGAGGCTCGCCGAGCGCATGTAAGCACGCAAATGCTCACTATACACTATCACAATACCAGTATTACACTCATATACTGATATCCATTTTCACGTGCAAATGTGAGTTATACGCAGCTATTGAAATTTTCGAGCCACACACGCGATGCTAATTGAATTTTAAAGCGCGAAGGGAAGCGCAAAAGTTTCGCTCGATTGAATTCGGCTGGTCGGCCCCCGATTATCGGACCCGATCGTCGCACTGATTGCCTTTTTTGTTTACTGCGCGGGCACGGATGGAGAGTGCGTAGACCCGACGTACTTATTTCCCCGCTGGGAAATTCACGAGTCGCCGCGACCCTTTTGCAAATTGGAATTTTCGGTCGCGACGCGTGCCTGCGTGGGTGCGAGACAAAAGGTGTGAAAAGGATCGCGATGGTGCGAGAACGATAATAATATTTCGAAAATATGTTAACGAGGTTGAAACCGTGGTGGTTGGAGATGGAACGCGTTACACTTTTTGAGATTTCTCGTTTTATTGGGGATGAGGTGGAAGGAAGAGGCGAGTCGTGATCAAAATTTTAAATATACAGATATACGAGTGTACGTTTTTTTAATGCAACATATTGTTCGGGATGATATTTTGTTTATATTACTTTTTATTGTAGTAAGGGGCATAATGTGAGATTTTTTTTTATTTCGTATAATATTTGTATGAATATTACGTATATAATATAAACGTGTACATTACATACCTTTTATAATTATTCGATATTGTACGTAAAAAGGATGTATTAAGATGAAGGAATATTATTATTATATTACCTTTCGAAAGTATACGTTTTGTTTTTACTTTTAATTAATGTTAGCAACAAAAGCATCAATATACTTTTCATCATTTATGACACTGAGGCGATAAATCTAAATACATCTCGCCACGTGTCTACTAAGCGTATACGCGAATAGCATTGCAAACATGACCGTATAAGTGAAATAAATTTTACTAGTCATGAAAAGAACGTAAACGTAGCTCTACAGCTGGACAAATAAAATTCTTAGGTGGCTAAAGATAGCCAGCCATGACGAGTTCGGTAGATCAATAAAATTATTCGAATGTAAAAATATTTTCATATCTTGAATCGTAGGAATTACCAAGTATGCGTAGGTCAAACAATACATAATATAAAATCATAGTATATATTTAATCATCAAAATATGATAATAAAATAAATTTTATTTACAATTTTATCGTGACAACGCTACATATTATATATTTTCATGCATCAAGATAATTCTCCAGTACGGTCATGAAACATGCGACTTACTAGAACCAACAACGATAAATTATTTGACTATACCATTTTCTTGCAGCATTTATCTTCCAATTCTCACAAATACCATATATAATAACCATATCAAAACAAGCACTTGTACTACCATATACAACTAACAAAAATCCCTAAAAATTCACTAGACAAAAAAGCGTCGACCCTTACCCCCCGCACACAGCTCCGCACGGCGGGGGAATTTCAATTGGCACGCGGCCCCGCGCTCCTATGCGATAAATATTTGGGAGGTACGATTTGTACATGCTAACCGCATAATCATGAGCGCGCGTGCATATGCATTTTCCCCGAGCGTATACGTCTACGTTTGCGCTTTGTGCATACACATACACATATACATACACTCTGAGAGAGAGAGAGAGAGAGAGAGAGAGAGCACAGAAAGCCAAAGTAAATCACGGAGCAACAATGAACTCGCGGCAGGTGTTCCAGTTCTGCACCCACGCGCGCACGCCCTGGCTGGCTCGCCGCCATTGTTTGTTGCGTCGCTGCATTATTAGCCCGCGAGGCGCGACGTATGCGCAAAGGGGTATACACGTTGAAAAACGCCGAGCACTTTTTCTTTATATGCTTTCTCTTTTTCTTTTCTTTCTTTTTTTTAAGACCGTGCGGTAGACGCTTTTTTGACGTCACGTGAATGATCCTTATTTCGGTAGAATCGCGTGTGGTATGGTTTTTCTTAGATTGTATATAATTCGTGCATTGTATAACAACATCGGGCGTTCTTGTGTATACGAGGTATTTTATTAGTGCGGTCTCTGATTTTGGTAGTCGTGCAATTCAATTTTTTGAAAATTTTGTTATTTTTATTCTAAATATATAAAAGAAAGATACCGTTTGTCATGAATTCATTTGTTAACTCATATTTTTAAATAACATTAGGATTGTATTGTTTTCATTATTGTGAATTTTTGTTTGGCAAAGCAAATCATCCGACATTACGGACCTACCAGTTGACAGGATCCTAAGTTTATTACGCGAACTTGGAAATCTTTACGAATCGTCCTTCGACGTACATCAGAAAAATCAGGACGAGGTCGATAAGTTACTATCAGACTACTTTGATGGCGATTACCAGTTCACGCAATTGATGAAAGAGGTCTGGATAATTTTCTTTATTACATTTCCGACAGATTTCGGATTCTAAATTAATTCAATTGCGACATTTAATTGAAAATGCGAAACAGACATATCCGGTTTATCATTACAGTTGACACCGCAATGTACTGACATACTTATCAAGTGCCGCTTCCGCTCTGAGAATAGAAATTGCTCTGATCTCTTTTCCTTTCGTAAAACGCAAGATGGGTTTTGTTGCACTTTCAATTACGCTCGTGAGATCGATGATGTACAGGGGTAAGTCACAAATTGATCGTTTTAATCAAAAGGATAGTGTTCCAAAACTAATTTTTCTTTTCATTGAAATAAAGTTTATATCAATAATAAGTATAGTTGTATATAAATAAACACAGACTTGATAAAATGCAAAGCTCTGTTGTTTAAATATTTAATTTTCCACGATGAAAACATCAATACTAATATTTAATTAAAAAACCTTAAACTGAGCACAATCAGACTTTCGATAAAATTGCTATGAATATAAGAGTAATATTAAACATTTCATGCACCTTTCCATTAAACTAACTAGCAAATCAATTAAATTGTCGCAGCCCCGTTATCGAAAATCACGTCAAGGAGACATATAAAATTGAGAAACTCGGTATGCTGAACGGTCTGACATTTCTACTCGAGCCCTTTCTAGACGACTATTTTTTCCCGATCTTACCAATCACTGGATGGAAGGTAAGAAAAAAAAGTAAAAAGATCAAACCACAACACCTCCGTTCTAAAGCGACCTTTCAATCTCGGCGAGAGTAGAAGAACATTTACGACCAGCTTTAACGCTTCCTCCATTCCTGGTTAGATAACGATCTTCAATCCAGGCGATTACCCGGACAACACCTCGGGTGGTGTCTCCGACGCCCTCATCTCCCCCGGTACCGAGAACTTCCTCGAGCTGAACGCCGTCTCGTTCTTCAGTGAGAAGGCGATCAGGCGGTACGACATTGACGACCGCAAGTGCATCTTCAACGACGAGATCTCAGCCCTTTACGATGGCTACACCTACAGCGACTGCATCGTCGATTGCAAGGTCGACGACGTCTGGAACACATGCGGCTGCCGGCCCTTCTTCTATCCCATGCGAAGTGAGAAAGTTGTATATATATATAGCTATTCGAGGAAGTATCGATCTTACGGTCTCTGTATAACTTTCTATAGTGGTTTTAGAGAGCATGTCAGAAATGCTGTAAACTAATTGGAATATTGTAGGATTGAAACTTTGAAAGAGGCTATTGATAAACGGAAAGCACATGTTTTATTGTGACTTATTTATTTCGAGGAGCTGTATAGGTATAACAAAAGTGCAAATTTTCAATAATTTTTTTGATAACTTAAAATAAATTATTATTATTTATTATTATGAAATTTATAATTTAAACTTTGACCAAAGAATTTCTTGTTAGAGTGTTATGCAAGTTATTCTCATGAATTCCAACAAATTTTTAAATCAATTGTCAAAATAAGTAAGAGGAACAAATTTTTTGTTGATGTTCATTTGATTTCAATATTTTATTGTTCTATAATTAACAAAAGCGATTACGTTTTATAAGCATTAACAATAAGATTGCAGGGATATATATATGGAATATTTCAGGTGGAATGAGCAGTTCAAAATTTGTAGCTACTTAGTGTTTTATAAAAAAAAAACATGTTCCTAAATTTTTAGAGCAATATTTCAATATTTATGACCCTTTTTGAAGTAAAGTTAAAAGCTTACGTAAAACGTGTTCACTAATCCCTTAAAAGTTTTAGAAATTATAAATTCAAGATAGGGACAGTCAAAATGGCGTTGTGCTAAATAAATTCCGATATTTTTGTCTTTACTTGCATGAAACATTAAAGAGATTTTAATTATTTACGGCGCTTCGAAAATCTTACTAGATTAAAATATCTATACATTTATTCATGTTCAACAATTAAAGATAATATTTTAAATATTTTAAAATTATATCCACAGTAATTGTACATCATTTCTTAAGCTCTTTGATAAAAAAAAAACTGGTCACAATTTGCAATTATAGAGGCTTACTTTCCTTGAGATTTACTTCTTTTAAAAGATATAAGTAAAAACGGTTACAGTTCTGAAGAAAAATAAAGCACTGACATATTTATTATAATTATTATTACGTGTAAAGGTAAATAAATCATTGATTTGAAATCTCTTTTTTCTGGCCAACACGACCGCATTTTACGTGTTCTGCAATTCAAAACCGAAATTCGCCCTCAAATTTTCCCCGAGTAAATTTATCGTTTTGCAAGCCAATGTGTGACTGTAATACGAGAAGTATACTCAATTCATTTAACCATAGGAAATTAAATATTCTTGCAATTAAATTTATTGTGATAATGAAAAGAATTTAATTAACTCGTAATGCAATCTAAAATTACTTTATTACATCTAAAATTAAATTTATGCCTTTAAATTAAATATTTTATTGCACGATAAAATCTAATAATCATACAAATATTCAACAATATAACTGCAAAGGCGAGATAAATAATCTGAATAAGTCTTTCATCTCATCTAAAATAAATTTTTTCATCAAACTATTAAGCAAATAAAATCCTCATCAACGCGAAAATCTTCTCTAAAAACTTGACCCACCGAAGTATTTTAATCCGTAATAAAAACCTATATAGCAGTGTAAAAGTCAAAATTACGGAAGTTCATTTTACAGGAGTTTAAGCTGATGTCTTTCACAGTAACAGCGGAACTAAAACAAGATGTTAATTTTTAACTCGATCTTCGCGCTAATGCTCTCCTACTTCCGTTCCACTCCACTCGGGTACGAGCGCTGCCCGAATCCGAAAAAAAAACCAAAAACTAAGCGCGATTATCCCTCTCGGCTTCGCCTCGCACTCGAGTAGAGAATTTCGCGCGCGCACGCCCGGACGTGGAGAATTCCAACGTATATATACGTTCTCGGAAAAATGAGCACCGAACTAATTCCTCTCCCATTTGCTATCTTCGCGCGTGGCCTAATTGAATTTCTCTCTCTCCCTCGCACACTCCTGAATTACTAGAGAGTAGGCGATCTGCAACGAATAACGTTGCAGACGCGGCTATACGGATACATATAGATATACCTATACGTATGAAACCCTTACGCTCCTTAGAGCTGCAACGGCTTAAAGCATTAAAGCCGATCGTCCGAGAGGGCTTGAGATTGTATACATACATACCTATTCGCTCGTCCTTTTGGATTCTTCTTTCATTGTTTCATCGTACGAGAGTTTGGACTGAAATTTTAACGATACCTAGTTCTGATTTTAAGCGAGATGTTATATATAGTAGCTGTAGATTTTTTCTAAAGTCTACAGATTAATAATATGTACGTAAATTTTTTATAAATACAGATAAAACTAGAATGTATAACTAATGATATCTCTTATTTGAACTTATTAATTAACATTTTAATCTTATGTACATGTCGATAAAAAATTTAATATTTATATTTAACTAGTAAATATTAATACTCGTACTGTTGTAAAATTACTTTTTATTTCAGATACTCGGCGCGTGTGCAATACATCAGACGTTGATTGCTTGCACAAATTTAAATGTAAGTAATTGAAAGTAAATATCGTCCATTATTTTATAGTATAAGAAATATCTATTAATATGAATAATATTACAAATTTTTAACTCGAATTTTCGACGCACGTTTTATTTCTTTTAGCAAAATGGTGGTCTGTACTACCGCACGATATAAAACAAGGTGGCGAGGAATCAAAAATATTTAATTTCATCAGCAACGAATCGTGGTCACTGCGCTGCAAAAATTGCTACCCGTCGTGCGATGACGTGCACTACTACCTCGATACCTCGAGCGTATCCCTGGAAAGAGAATTAGAACCATCTTCGTTTCTGTGAGCAATGAATAAGATTATTTCATTTGTTTCATATTTCCTGCACATATTGTATTTCGTGATTGTGTTATATATAAAGAGTAATACCCTTTTTTAAATTAATATTTCGTGAAAAATATAATAATAAATGATGTATAATGGGTGAAAGATATAAAAAAATCTCGTCTGAGAATCACAAAAACAAAATTACGCTTTTATAAATTTATAATATTAATCTCTTTTCTCTAAAAGTAATAATTTCGCAAAGACGAGTCATAATCAATATTAATTGTTATTAAACGATATAAAACCGTCAAAACTTTTCTTTCAGCCCGGACGTCAACAACGTAAATCAAAGTTTGGTGCACATATTTTTCTCGAAGTACGGAACAGTACGTCTTAAACAGGACATCGCATATTATTGGTATGAATTGTTAAGTAAGTGAACTTTTATTTATCTTTCATACATTACAAAAGACTTTTGAATAGTCTCAACAGATTGAAGCTCTATAATTTCTACACACGCACACACACGCACACACACACACACACACAGAACAATGATTATAATATGAAGATTTACAAAGATAAAGTAGAAAAAGAAAAATTTATGATGACATGATTAATAAGTTTCTACTAGAAGCGTGTAATTCCTAACATTTATAAAGCAATTTGCAAAAGCACTGGATTGATACGTTCAACATAATACAGATGCATAATTATTTTCAAAGTAATTTTTAAAGACACATTCTTTCTTTTTTAAGTAACCACATATCTTTTACTTCCTCTTCTCTCTTTCACTTTCACTTTTTCTCCTCCTTTTATCTTCTTTTCTGGGGTGATCAGTGAGAAAAACTCCAAATGATTAATCAAAAGGAGTAACAAAATAAAGATTCAAGAAAGCGCTCGCGCTAAAGGACTTGGCTCGAGATATGCGCTCATCTTTGTCACCGACTCAGAAAGCACGAGGAAAAAGATGACTTTTAGTTTTTTCTCGTTATCGAGTCACTCGAACGTATTTTCAATCGTATACTTAATTTTCATTTATTGAAATGAAAAGTTTTCAATTCAATTATAAATGTATTAATTTTAAAATTAATGATAAATTTTATACAAAAAGTAAGTAAAAAATTTAGAAAATGTCAATAATGATATAAGATAGAAATTGCTAATAATAAATAAAGAAATTGTAGTACATATCATCATGATAGCAATTGATCTTATGATTTACTTGATCGATTGCAACTCAACAAGGCTCATTTTTTCGTTTTTGCTTAGACAGTTGGGGTCATTACTCTATTTCTTTTTGCTAATAGAATAACATTTTCTAGAAGACTACTTATGTACTGCTAACTCTATTTATTTATATTATTCATCAAAACATAAATTTTCGTCAATATATTGATATGAATATTTTTGTGATCATAAAGAATAAGATTTAGTATAATAACCTAATTTAAAAAATTTTTTTGTTAATTATTTTTCAAGAAAAAAAAACAAAATTTCTTTTTCTCGGCATAACGGGAATAAAATTAACTGAACCACTTTGGAATACTGGTTATGGGTAGATTTTAAATATCTTCACAATAAGTTATGTTAGAAAAATGATTGGTCTGTAAATATTTCGTTAAAATGTTTTTAATATGTTTCCGAAACAATTTTCTTGTGATTATAATCTCGATTTAAAATATACCTATACATTTTTGTATGTCACATAGGCAATATATGTGACTTATTAATTTGATATTTAAAATTTTTGGTATTTTAAAAAATTTTTTTTCACATGATAACTGACCAGCAATTGGTTTCATTGCTTCAAAATTATGCTGAGATGTAGTAGTGGAGACCGGGGCTAGTTGGCATGTGGGGTTGGTATGTGTTGAGGATAGAAATGAAAACCAACTTGTTAAAAGATATTAAAGGCTTTTATTTGCTAAACAGTTAATAGCTTAACTTCGACAACCTTTCTGTTCAAGCGCTTTTCTTCATCTGACGATTTTCGCATCTCATTTTGCGCCTTCCCCTCAATTTTGTTTTATATTTGTCTTTTGTTTTTTGATATATATAAATATACAACTTATCATATAATTGAAAGAGAGAAGAAAAACCAACAAAATAATAGCGTTGCTAAGTTTCTTTACTCGCTGCCACGTTCATCTCCCGCTACGCTGTCGAACTGTCGATCGCTCAAAAGCGTTCGAAAATCAAATTCAAATTTTCGCGCGTATCGCCGCAGCTTGGTTACAGCCAAAAAGGACAAGAAATAACAAGTTATTTCCCCGCATTGACCCACACAGCTAGGAGCAAGCTCCCATAAACGGGGTCTAACAACCTCAGGATAATCGAAATTATCCCTAGATGGGTGGCATATTACACTGCAAGCTCGGCCTACGCATTTCCATTTTCCGACCCTTATAATTTAAGTCTGTTTATTTTCTTTCTCTCCTTCAATTTTACAAATTTTACAAAGGCTATTAATTATATTAAACCTATCGGCGACAGTCTGTATTATATAATACATACCAACCCCGCAATGTATAATATCTTATTGTAAATTAATTTTTTCACATAGGAAATGAAAGTAGCTTATAAGAAACGCTTGTTTACATCTTCACGATTTTTTTTGTCTTTTCGCCGGCAAGATCTAATGTCACAATAGAGTTTGGAAATTGATCTGTACCATCGAGGTATATTAGCCAACTTTTTTCGGGGCTAGTTGGCCGATTGAAAAATTAAAGTTTTGACAAATAAATCACTTTTACAGATCAAAATGGTGCGTAATTAAAAAAGAAAAACCGATAGAGCGTTTTTATCAATGGTTAAAGCAATGCGAGCTGTTTATGCGATCAAATTTGAGCGTAAGAAAATCAAACTTCACAAGACTTTCAAATTCCTGTGCACAGTCTCTCGAGGTACTGTTCCAAAATCAGTAATGTGAACAGAACGAAGAAATTTTGATTAAAAAGGAATGGTTCTGTCTAGTTTATGAAGAACCGTACAGTGAAACTCTTCATGAAGAATGGTTGCAATGTACAACATGCAAAATTTGTCTGTTGTGACTGCAAATGATTTAATTTTTCATATTTATTTATTTATCTATTCTATTGTATATTCTTCTGAATTAGCGCGACCGACTTTCTTGCGTTTTTGTGTTTCCGATTTATTTGTTTTCGTTTATAGTTTTCTCAGAAGATTTCTAGAATACACTGTATTTTTTGCTCAAAATCAAATTAAAAACAAAAACAGGTTTATTTTTTATGATTTGATAAAAATTCATTGTCGGCCAACTTGCCTCAAACCCTCGGCGAACCAGCTCCGCCTCGGGGCAGGTTAGCAAAAAAAAGTACGTGTAAGAAAATTGCCCATAATTTTGTTGAATGGCGCTTGATTTTTATGAAAAAATTCATGGATTTCTATGGATATTATCGATTGAATTCGTAGTTATTTGGAAAAAAAAATAAAATACAAAAAGTCAGACAACCAGCCCCGATCTCCCCTAATATGATAATTTTTATATAATAATGTTGACTATCACTAAATTAAATTTGAGGAAGTCACATGCACATTGACAACGGTTTTTAATTAAATTACAGAAATAAGTATACTTAGAAAAATTATTACTTTTTGTGTAGATATATATAAATATATATTTATAAAAGTATCATTTACAAATTTAATATTGCTTAAACTATTTCACAAAGAAGTAAACTAAAATATTGATTCTGAAGAAAGTTTCTTCAGTCTTGTCCACATGCCACCTATATTGTACGTCAAGAATGAACTAGGTTCTGATTCGAAAGGTTCTCGATTTTTCGATGAATATTCGATTGAAAAATTTCTCAAAAGCGACACTATTCCTTGTTTCACTACCATTAATCCAAGGCGTATACCAATACACATCCTGGGTCCTTCACCAAACGGAAAGAACACGTATTTAGAACGATTAGCTTGATTTTCCGGATTAAATCTTTCTGGGTCAAAAACCTCAGGATTCTCCCAATATTTGGGATCGTTTTGAAGGCTTAGTACTGGAATGAAAATAGGATCACCAGGCTTTAGATTACAACTCATACCATCGGGACCTGTAAGAGTTATATTTTCGGTGCACACTTTTTGCAAATTTGCTACCGGTGGTGTTATACGCAACGCTTCATTTAGCACCTGATCAAGATAATCCATCTTTCTTAACAAATCATAAGTAAGCACATCATTATTCTTCATCACAGACATGATGTGGTTACGAAGCTTATCTTGTATTTCCATATTTTTAGACAGATGGTAAGCTAAAATAGCCAATGTCGTACTTGATGTCTCGTATACATCGCCAAAAAAAATAAGAATATCAGCAATAATACTATCCATGTCGCGATGATCATTTGCATCCAAAATGAATTGTAAATAGTCGTTGGGAGGTTTTATGTTTTTTCTCTGTTCCATAACAAGTTTCAAATTTTGTCGTAAATATTTCTCAATCTTTTCCTGCATAATACTTAATCGTAGAAGGTTTCCAATAGTAGGAAAATAAAACAAAATCATCAATTTAATACCATTTATGAGCGTCGGAGAAAATATACTGTTGACAATTCTAGCAAAAGATACAGGGCTTGGATTATTTTCGTAGCTTTGTCCTTCAATTGCAAATGCAGCATTCGCTATAAATTCACCAGTATATTTATAAAAGTAATCTTTCATCTCAGTCTCGTAAACACCGCCATTTTCCGCAATCTTTTTATCAGTATATGATATCATTTTAGAGCACACCTCTTGTAAAATACCGTAAAGTTGACTTAATTTTTTATTTGTGAGATGAGTACTTGTACGTGTTCTTGATATTTTCCACTTTTCAAGGTCTGTTGTGAAAAACGGATGTTTTATAAACACCGGATCCGTCTGTTCATTCACCTGTATAAGATTATTATGAAAATTTGTAAAATTAGTATGTAGAACGGTTTTCACTAATTCGGGATCACGCACTATAAGCCCTGGCCTCTGCACGAAATAAAATCCAATCATACTAGAGTTTGTTTGTTGATATAATTTATCAATATAAGTAGATATGGATTCTCTAAGGGCGATAACAGAGAACACATTTCCTATTCCAGGAATAGGTTTATCTGCGACGCACAACACATTCTGTTTTTGCCAATGATTATAATTTCTTGTTAACAACCAATACACTATTGTTAATATTAGAATTAAAACGAGTAGTAAGTAAAAGAGATCCATGATGACAATCGCACTGTCGGACGGTTAAAGGAGAACTACTTGCTTTGCCTCGGATTGAGCTGCAAAAAACCTGATCACACTATTATGTAACGCTCCGAGAATGAGCATCAATATCAAGTAGCCTTTAGAAATTAGCATTTGCAAATGAAAATATCTTTACAATTCAAGACTTGATTTATCATTTCCTGCGTTATTTATCGATTTAATCAAAATTCTCTCATTCGTATATTATCAAAAAATAGTAATTACTTTTATAGTACTGCATGACCTAATCCCTTATTTAAGGTTGTATGGGCCATATGTAAAAATTATTTCAGATAAATAAAATTTTATTAGTAGATCAATAATATTATTATAAACGTTTCTGCGAAATTTAAATATGATTTGCGAGCTAGTTTTTGAGATATTATCCTATCTTTAAAAACGGATGGATTTGTTGCGAAATCATTTTATTCGTGTTTAGATTGGTGGGAGTAATGGGTCGCTAAGTTATACAAACAAAAGTGGCGCGAGACGCGCGCTTAGAGATGACTAGTATAGTTTAAAATTATAACATCAGTTTTTATGGAGATTCTCTGAATATGAATAAATTTGTTGTAATTATTGAAAAAATTACGTTGAAAAAATAACGATTTGTTCTTGTAAATTTGTGTATACGTAAAATTGCTTTTGCAAGCTAGTATTAAAGTTATAATGAAAATACAAAGAACATTTTAGATTTCCAGGATTGCAACGGTTGAGATATGGCAACGTTATTTCTTAAAAATACATTATTACACAGTTTAAATAAAATTTGAGCAAAATAATATTTTTTTAATTAATAAGCGTAAACGATTGTCTTTATGAGTCAATTTTTTTGATAATTTGACTTGAAACGAATTGATTGAAATTTTAATTTCAAACTCATTACTTACGCGACGTTTCGTGGAACTACTATTGACCACTAAATCTCTATGTTATATTTTTGTTCTGTATGTTAATTTATTATGTTTTTGTTTGTTACGTTAATTTACTATTGTGTATGTCAACATAAAACATGAAAAAGAAAAGAGAAAAAGAAAAAGAAGAACATCATGTAAGAAAATATTTTTGTTTCTTCCAAACTATAGTGCAAAAATTAAAATCTCTCATCACCGTTTTCTGAAAAAAATTTGAAACATCCAAATAAACGAAGTCCAATGGATTGATCTAAACTAGTAATTTAAGGTAACCATAATCTTGTACTTGAAAATTCTCAAATAACTCACGATTTATGTTTATAATTATTATTCTATATTTTTTTAACTTACATGTAATTAAAATAGACCTGAAGAGGGTGACAAAAATCACCGAAACGTTGTCACACGAAGCAAAATAATAAAAAATTTGACTCATAAAAACAATCGCTTACGCTTATTAAATAAATAAACATTAAGTGTACAACTATAAAATTACAAATATTTTTTTAAATTAAATTTTTTTAATAAAGAAACTTTTGTGAAATATAATTCTCAATAAATTAACTTTTTTATAACCTACATTCATTATATTGACTTTTAAAACTTTTAAATAATTATTTTTTGTAATAAATAATATAATAAAACTAAAAATAAATTAAATAAATTATTTTATAATAAATATTATTTTTTAAGTTTTTCTGTCCACTGTATAGGCTTTTTTATTGTAGGCTTAGGCGCAGTAACATTTTCTAGCTTGTTAAAGAGACTAAACACTCCTGCAGTCCCAGATTCTAAATATGTATTTTTTAGATCGTCGATGCTAATGGATGCTTTTGTCATTTTTTTCCGTATATCAAGTTTAATAAGTGTTTTTAAAGGATCCAAAAATGAAAGAGTCTTCTTAATTTGATCATCTTAAATCCATTTTTCACCATACCCTGCCCGAAAGTACCAATTTACCTCCTGCCACCGAACCGGAAAAGTGATATTTTCGGCCTAGGTATGGTGAAAAATAGTATATGCACCACGGGAGAAAATTTGGAAAGTCCACAGCTCGTGTAAATTGCCACTCGAGCCTTCGGATTTTTAATTTTTTCCTCCCTAAATGCATAATATACTATTATATGCCAGCGGACGGGAGTTTTTTTTCCACCTGCTACGCCATGTAATAGTATATTACGCACCGTAGGAGCAAAAAACTTGGACAGTCCATATCTCGTGTAAATTATAGCGTATATTATTTTTCTCCCCACCGAGGCCGAAAATGCCACATTCCCGTTTCTGCGCCGGGAGGGAATGTGGTACTTTCGGCCCGGCGGGAGCAAAAATCATATACCCTCCACGGGAGTAAAATTGGACACCCCACATCTCGTGTTTGCCACTCGAGCCCAAGGCTTGGGTGGAAATTTACACAAGACATGGACTGTCCAAGTTTTTTCCTCCCTAGGTGCGTAATATATTATTTCGGTACTCTTAGAATACGTAAAGGAAACTCCGCTCAATTTTTCATACGTAATTCCACATTTTTTTAATAATTTTTTCCAAAATCAATACATCCTTTATAGCGTTATGGGCATTACCGGAAATGTTAAGCCATCCAGCAAGTCCTGTAATTGTACACGAACCCTTCCCTTTTCGTTCAGTGTGGCTTCGAATAAAATATAAGGCGATGTAAGCTTCAAAATTAACTCGAATCCCTTATTTAATAAGTTAACCTACAAAAATTTATGTAATAATAATTATTGCATAGTGTGAAAACGTTATGCGACTATGATATAGTATTATTATTCACAAAAGTTTTAAATTTAAATGTTTTAAGGAGCTCGATAAAATGACTACATTAGTAAAATTTGTTGAAATAATATAATCAAACGGTTTTTTAGATATGATGATATAACATTTTTCAAATATTTTCTATATTTGTAGTCTTGAAAAAAATGATTACCATTTGTAGAGTGCTTATTAAATAGATGAGATTAGAAGAAATAAAAGGACGAAAAAAATTGTTTTGATAGAACATACTTAAAAAATTAGTTTTATAAAGAACGTGTTTATTGTTTTAAACAAAAATTTAAGCTCTCATTAAAGTTTTTAATGAAGACTTTGACGGATGTTCAGAAAGAGAGAGAGGGGGGGGGGATAAAATAGGGAAGGAAGAGAGAGGGGGAGAGAAAGAAAGAGAGAGACAGAGAGAGAGTGGAAGAGTGAGAGAGAAGGGGGCGAAACTGCCCTATAAACGTTATTTCTAAATAAAGTCTGTTCCCATTATCTTCATATAATCTGATAAAGATTTTGAACATTCTAAACTGTGTTTTAAATTTATAAGCATTAACTTATAACTTACTATAACTTCATAATTCGTATAAATAAATTATAAATGTAGTATCATATATAAACCGACCTGTTTACCATATATAAACCGATAAAAATTATTTCTTTTTTATATGAAATTACTTATTACGTGCTGTAAAATTTTTGTTTTATCGTTTTTAATTTAATATTCCTGGTGCAGATACCATATGTGCACTGATAAAAATATTTTTTTAACACGACGTGCGCAAAGTACTGCTTCTCGGACCTGTTCTCGGTGCGCAAAGCAATAGATTTACACGCTCCGTCTGAGTATATATAAACCTATTGCTTTGCGCACTGAAAGCAAGCGCGAGAAGCGGTGTTTTGCGCACGCTGTGTCAAAAAATAGTATACGGAACACGTACGTGAATCACCTGCTTTGCGCACTAGTTGCATAATATACTATTTTATAGTATTTTATCAGGGGTTTCAACCGGGAGGCCTACTACCTCTGTTAACATAATTTATTAGCTCAAATATTTCGACATTTGCACAAGCCATTTTCAACACTTAATAAGTAAATATTACATTGCACTTAAACTAATATTTCAAGTTTGAACTTGCCTCGCAACATCACGTGATCTGGTATAACTTAGGGAGACGACGATAGCGACCTCCTGCGGGACTTGGATATGCAAATAGTTACCAATACTAAAAGTAATGAGAAGAATAAGAAATAATTCATAATGTCCGGCGCGAAAATCATATTTCTCACAAGTGTATCGAAAAGTACTATGTCTTACAATAGTTATTTATTTCAACCACCTTTGCCTTCTTACCGAACGCACAGGGCCGCACGAGACTAATTGG
Organism: Torymus tubicola; assembly: GCA_035583055.1. Lineage (NCBI taxonomy): Eukaryota > Metazoa > Arthropoda > Insecta > Hymenoptera > Torymidae > Torymus > Torymus tubicola. The sequence continues at coordinate 616 of JAWWEQ010013850.1, read as the reverse complement.
AGTGGTGATTCATTTTGCCTTCATATTATACGTCTCATGCGGGCAAGAGCGTTGGAAACAGCCGAATGATATAAAGAATAATTTTTTAACTATATTTGACAATAAAAAATACTAAATTTTTTCAATAAAAAGTTTTATTTTTTTAAATCTTATTATATTTATAATTAATCAATTAATTTAATTAACATTAAAGGATGATTATTCTACATTTGTGCGTTGGAAATTACAAATCTGTCACAATATTCGTAAAAATGTAGTGTATCACTTCAAACACTTATACATTTGAGACTACTGAAACAATGAAGTACAAAATGTACCTAAGTATTATGTAAGTGATAGAAAAATAAAATAATATTCCTTTATCATCAATTATTGTAGTTGGTGTAACAGCGGGTACAATTAATTCTTGAGTTTTCTGTTGGTTCGTACAGTCTATGGTCGATCCTTCATCTGAATCATTATCACTCAGAGCTGATGGAGTTAATCTGCAACCTCTTGCCAAATATGATTCTAATTTACCTACACTAGCCAAAATTAACCCTAAGAAGGGTGGAGAAGGTTTTAGAGGTCTTGATAAATATTCTGGATGAAACTGGGTTGCAACATAATAACTATG